>CATORF010000922.1:0-34384 GCA_951804975.1 Anthophora plumipes
ATGAAAGATATCGACGCACTTTGCCAAAAGTAAACACTTGTCTAATATTAGGTGTAGGAATAAGTTCTTTCCGATTTTTTGGTCAAATAATTATTTTATTTAGAAAAAAGATATAGAAAATTAATCATCGAAATGTTCGCCATTATTTTCTATGACCTTTCGCCACTTTTTGAGTAAATTACGAATTCCCTCACGATAAAAACTCGGTGGCTTTGATGCAATCTATTCGTCCAAGTGTTTTTGGACGTCTTCAAGAGTTTTGAATTCTGTATCAGCTAGGTGATGCTGTAGCAAGCGGAACATACATGATACACAGGATGTTTAAGAAACAAAAACTAAGTACAAAGTCGAAGTAACAAACTTCATCAAACGAAATTTATTAAATCTACATATATTATTCTAAACTAAAAAAAAAAAAAATTGTCAATTCTGAAACTAAGAAAAGAATTACAAGAAGCGGAGTTAATCACTATAAATTCTATAAATAAGAAAAATGTTATGTGATAAGAAAAGCAATTTTTCGTATTAATAGTGCAAGTGATTAGTGTTTTCTGTACGTAGTAATGTCAAGTTGATTTTAATCACCTAAAAAAAAACAAATACTAAATGGAATTGTACTTTTAGCCTCAATATTTCAGATTATAAAATACTCTTAGAATACCTTTAATGGAAAGAGTTTGTAACGATTGATACGTGTATACGTAGGTTTGACGATGTTCGCCGTTGTTGCACTTTGTTGGACACTTGATTTCATCACGTGGAATAATGCAGCAGGATGGTAACACACCTTCTTACAATCAGAGCAGGTGAGTGAACTGAACTTTAACACGAAAGTGTAACTACGAGCACACGGTACGTGCACCCGTGCTTGGGAATCGATACGAACGTGCCAGCGACCCATGCTTCAATTTCCATAGCAACATCTAAATCCAAACAAAAATTGTTTCGTAGAAATGTTTCCTGACAGATCTTTGAACTGATGGAAAAAACACATCTCGCGATGATTCTTTTAGTATCTCACTCGGGGGTGGTCGTTTATTCAGTTCATTGATTTTCTTCTGTTTTCGGAACATTAAGTTTCAGAAATTTTCAAATAAATTGTAAAGGTAAATGGGAAAAGGGATTTTTAGATTTTCTATTCACATTTTTCAAATCCTTTAGCAATTCAGCTACACTGATATTATATGGATCACTGGTTACATTCATAAGAAGTTTTATTCATTAAGCAAACGAAGGTAATTTTCATTCTACCGTTGAAATGATGGAATAGAAGAAATATGGAAAAAATTGTGAAGATCTTTAAACGTAAGATAATTAAAAGAATCTTTAGATTTATGGTTATATTTGAAATTTTTAATTACAGAATATCAAATATTAAAGAAATTAAATTTTCCATTAAGATTATCCGACTGATGGCTGATCGTACTTTTCCAAACATTTCTTCACTCTATTCTCAAACTTTTCGTTAAAATTTTCAAAGCATACCGACGTCCAAGAAAAACAGATAACACTTTATACAATTCAAATTTCAAACATTCCAAGATACAGTAATTCACATATAATTGAAGAACAGAAGTAAACTGAAGCTCGGAGACCCAACAATTCAAGAATTAATTACTTAGGAATTAAATAATAATAATTAAAAAGAAAAAAACAATATTCTAAGACACATTATTTACACAATTTAAAAAAGGACACAAAGTTACAAGACATAACAATCCATAAAATCAAGGAAAAAACAAATATAAAAGCACAATATCTCTTTTAAACTCAGAAATCCTAGTATTTAAAAATATAGCAGTTCACATAATTGAGGGACAGAAGTGAATTGAAGCTCAAACCTAACCTAACAATTTAAGAATTAATTGTTCGAAAATGACAAAAAAAAAGGTAATACTTCAGGACACATAATTTACATAATTAAAAAGAGGAAACAAAGTTTAAAGATACAATAGTGCACAGAATCAAGGAAGAAACAAACATAAATGTACAATACTTCTTTTAGAATCAGACAAACTAGAATTCAGAACTACAGTAATCTATGTAATTCAAGAACAGAATTGAATTCAAACTCGAAGACCTAACAATTTAAGAAACAATTTAAGTTCAAAAACACAATAATTAAAAAAAATATATTCCAAGGCATACATACAATTTACATAATTAAAAAGAGAAAACGAAGTTTCAAGATATAACAGTGCACAGGATCAAGAAAATAATAAACGTAAAACTACAATATTTTTTTAGAATCAAAAAAACTGAAATTCAAAAATACAGCAATCCACAGAATTAACCCTCTGCAATCCGATTTTTCTGTGTTTATAGCAAGGAAAACTATAAATAAATACAATTCCGCATCTTGAAGAATATTGAGAAGCAAGAATTAATAACTAATATAAAAAAGCTGACTGATAATAATGTAATAAAACAACGAAGTGTAGCAATAAATAAATTAAATGTGACGTATAAATAAACAGATACGTAACTTCTAAGTCGCATGGTGAAAATGAACTGAAGCTCGCAGTCCTAATTATTCAAGTAACTAATATCCAAAATGAAAAGATCAATAATAATACACGTACAACTAATTTAGACAATTAAAATCAAAAAAGAAGAAACAAAATTCTACAGCCCCACTATGCGTAGGACCAAACAAGAAACAAATATAAACGCGCAATAGCTCGCGGAATCAAAAAAACTGAAATTGAATAATACAACATAGTAAACCAAAGTTCGAACACACAATTCCTGTAACCCTCCTCCAAAAAAAGAAGAGAGAATGAACCCCGCAGCGATTCAGACGAGCAACAAAACTTTCCTCCGCATTATTCACTCCATACCAACCCCAAATTATTTCCACTCAAGCACCATATCAGACATCCTGAAAATAAAGCTAAAAAAAGGAGAGAGAGAGAGAGAGAGCGGGGGGGCCAACTAAATTGCGAGCTAGAACGCAATTTCTCTGGGTCCTTTCAGCGAGAACTCGCGATACTCGAGTCGCTCGAGGGTTGACCAAACGCTTCTCCTTTAGGTCGTCGACTTAAAGGGGCGCTTCCGCCTGCTGAAAATTCCCATTCCATCTCCGCCCCCCGAGGAAAATATAATTTCGGTGAACGATCTAGCACGCGTACGATTCTCGAGGCCTAGAGACTCTTAGCGCCGTTATACCCTTCCAAATAATTTAGCATCGTTTTAACTTGATTGAACGAAGGATTTATCGACTCCTCAGACCTCCGACTACCCTCGTGCGTCCGACTTTTTTTCACGTCGATGGACCGATAGGCGTTCATTCGCCTGAAAGTTTAACGCTCACCTCTTTTTTCCCCTCTTCTCTTCTACTCCTTTTTTTTAATGTTACTTTATTCTTCGTGATTTTTTTACTTTTTTTTTCCCCCGCTGAGGAGAGACTTAGGCGAGCCGCGAGTTTCACGTAGACCGATTTGCGGAATTAACCTAGTTCGTTGACATATTGAACGGTGTGATGGAAGAGGATGTGGAGGTAGATTGAAGGTTTGGAGAAATTGAAGACTTCGAGAACGGTGAGAAGATTTAAAGGTGAAAGTAACGACTGCACGGTGGCTTGGAAGTGCGAAGGATAACTGAGTTAGTATATACGGTCTTCCAATAAGAGCGATAGAACTTAGGTTTCTCGCATTCACTTCACCAAACTCAATTGTGGTGGTTATTTATATGATATTCTATTTCATGTATGATGTTATCGAATGTATT
The DNA here is from genome assembly GCA_951804975.1 of Anthophora plumipes. Lineage (NCBI taxonomy): Eukaryota > Metazoa > Arthropoda > Insecta > Hymenoptera > Apidae > Anthophora > Anthophora plumipes. The sequence continues at coordinate 3,730 of CATORF010000922.1, forward strand.
TTCTATCGCTCTTATTGGAAGACCCTATACATACTTGTAAACGTACATAGAATTATACACCGTATACATCCTACTGCGATATTATTATTATTATCCGTGATTCCTTATTAGTTGAATGAATTTAAGGTGGCTATACAATTGGGCCGTTCCAGAACTAAAGTGGTTAATTTCACTTTTGCAATATTTTTGAATTTTAGCACCAAAACACATAATTCCTGCTTAACTTTTATAAATGAAATAAATTTAGCAAATTTTGTTTTACGAAGTTAGTCACCTTACCTTGCCTTTTAATATGCTACTTTGTAACTCAATTTTTCTTCGTTTATGAGAAGAAACATTACGATTGATTAGAATTTTGTTGGATCAATGCAAAAGCTCGTGCCAGTTTACAATAGATGACACTAAATTATTTACTTAGAAGTTACACTTGTTGCTGCATATGCAAATTGTAATGCCATCAAATGTACTTTAAAATAAAGCACTGAGTACTAGATTATCTTTCGTATTTTTCATTTAATTTCAATTTAAAGTTCTATCGCTCTTATTGGAAGACTCTATATCTTACGAGTAATCGATACGTGTGGAATCTGCATGTCTCAGTTTTAAATATCTCAGATAATTACAATTTTTGATATAAATTAGTAGGTAGAGTAGGTAAATCTCCAATTAGTAGGTGTCCAATGACTCATGGACGGAAGTGTACTTAGATAATTGCAATTTTTACTGTAAAATTATTAATTTTCAAAGAATGCAAAAGTGAAATTTCAATAATTCCAAATTTGTAATTGATCTCATTTGTACATCTTTTCTCATCATTCTGTAGACGACAAATTTAATAAACCTATAAAACAATAATTTACAGAAGAATAAATTATCCGACAGACTAAGAATGAAAATTTATAAAAAAAAAAGTACGAATAATCTTAAATTCAGAGTTAATCGTTTCTGTATCTTCTTTTCTCAACACCCTATACTACAAGATGAAATATTTGGATAGCAATCACTGTCGATCCAGCTCAGATCAGTCTGAAACGATCAACGAACATTTTTTCTGATCGAAATGCATCGAGCCAGTTAACAGAGAGGATTCAGCTAATTGTCCAGCGGAAGATCCGCCGCGACAAAGTAAAACCAGAAGGATCGAAAGTGTATCGACAGCCGGCTGACAGGAAACTTTCTAGACACTGGAACCGGTGTCTGCAAAGATGGCCTTCGATGTGGATCAATCGAAGTGCACCGGGTGTCGAAAAAGTATTGTTCCCCACTATCAATTCAACTTTTTCAATCACGAGACTTACATACTTCCACCTCCAACCCTCCCCTCTCCTCTCTCTCTCTTTCTCTGATAATTTATTGCACTTGAGAAAGTCAAATTTATTACCTTGGACACCATAAATTTCACTGATCTATTCTTCTACGTGTTAAATTTATTACACTCCTTTTTTTATATTTTCTTTTGTTTTGTTTTTTCTTTATTTCTAGATTATAGTACTCTCGATTTAAAAGTGGATTTCCTCTAGTGTGTTTTTATGCTACCTATCATTCATTTTTTTTTTCTCCGTAGGTTATAGCAATCGATCGTTTCAAGACACCGTATAGGGTACGTTTAATGGAAAAGTACGGGCTCAAGGACGACGTCGGCTTCCGCCGCGGTCCGAGGATCAACCGGTATGCAAATGAAGCTTAAAGTCCTGTCCGGCGATCTCTGAAAGCGCGCTGAGCTCGATCGATCGTTGGTGCAACTCGCCGTTAATTGAATTAATCATCGGATCAGGCCTCCCTTTGACCGGTGGAGATAGTTTTTGGCGTTTAACGTTCCCCGCATCGATCCAATTTCACGTCGATGAAATTCAATATCACCGTGGACAAACGTCATGGAATCGATGGATACATTTCTAGGGACCGATGGGATTACAGTGCACACAAATCTGTTCTGTTCTCGATGGAATATTTAAAAGTATTGAGCAAGGAGAGCATTTGGAATACTTCTACAGAAATATTTATTGTCTTTGGATGGAGTTTGTTGAATATTTCAAAGGTCAGATTTTTTGATACTTGGGCACTTGAATACTTAGATATTTGAGTACACGGATACTTGGAGGCTCAAATATTTGAGTACTTGATACATTTCCATATATCTAGGATCTTACGTATTTACCATGATCGAATTAAAAATACTATCTAAAGAATGGATCTGATATATTACAACGTTAAACATCCTTATGTAAATTTACATAAATAGTGCTTCTCCAGAACACTATTCATAATTATTCATAGATCCTCTAAGATTGCATACACTACCAGCAATTTGTACTAATAAATCAAATGTAAAATAATTGAAAAGTAAATCTATTAAAATTCTCATTAATGTCTACCACAATTCCAAGAAATTTGCATCGAAATTATTCTCGATATCCCTGATAGCTCGTTGTTTAAATTGCATCGCTAAAAGAAGAGGAAAGCGGCGCACTTCCTTAATGCGTCCTGGAAAGCGACGCCCCGTGAAAAATAGTCGTTCCGTGACTACTTTTGAATATTCCAGCAACCATTAACTCGCATGGCTTATGTGTTTCCTTTGGGACCAGAAGAACCATCTGTTCTTATCCACGCGGCAAGTTAAAGCGTTTTTAAGCCATCCAGAGGCGTAATAGTGGCCGTAACGGTGAAAGACACGGGGATGGACTTCGTGCTCTTGCATAATCGTCCAGACATCTAGGCCCATTCAAATTTCACCTAATTGCCACCCTCTTGAAACACGATTGTCACGACCATACTTCGAGCAGACTGCTATGATTCTATCTTTCGTAAAATCGATCGAAGCTGTGCTCATGTTTCAATATTTAGACAAAGAAATGAAAGTAGAATCATATTTCGTATGAAGGGAAAAATAAAGGGGAACGTGCAAAAGGAAAGACAAGTCATAGACGATTTGCCCACGTTTCTCTCCCTCTCTCTCTCTTTTTTTTTTTATATTGGAATAGGTAGAGTTAATTTTGATTATTATAGAATCAGAGACTAATTCAGAATAAAAGTCACAATTTTCGAGACACTGAATTTATTCTATGGAAATGAAAGTAAAATAACATTAATTCTGACTCGTGAAAATGAAAGAACGTAACACTCATTGTTCAATTTTTACCCAAATTTTTACCTAGATTTTTTGTAGATCTTTCGTATACTACATTTAATTTTTATTTCGGAAAAAATAAGTTATCTGTACATATCTCTTTCAGACTGATTTACAAGGATTTATCCTTTTTTTATGAATAGTGTACAATCTCGAATTACTCACCTGTTTATTACAAGTATTTATTATCACCAATTTGTTCCGTCCAAAAAAAAAAAGAAAAACAAGAAGAACAAATACACCCAAAATTTATTCGAAAACGAAACAATCAACTAAAAAAGCATGATCCAGAATGGATTACAATAAATATACGACAACAGTGAATTTAACTGATTGGTATATGTTTCATTATTCCGCAATGAGAAAGACTAAAACATGGATAAAAAAAAGTTACAAAAATAGTAAACAAATGCAATAAACACATTTCTTTCAAATGAAAATGATATTTTAGTAAAAAAGAAAGTAAAAAAGAAAACAAACTATGACTAAAGAATTTAATTTGATAGATTATACTCAAGGAAACGACAAAACTATACAGGGTGAGTCACAAGAAGCGAGCCACCTAAAAAACTCTTTCAATTTTTAATTTACTGAGAAATGTTTGAAACAAAAGTTATTAGATTCCGAGGGTGCTAATATGCGATGAGAAAATGTTTTTCATAGATCGACATGTTTGCTAGTTTCGGAGGTCACCCTTATTTTTTTAAATGGAAACATGTACTTCTGAACAACTGTGATTGTAACTTTTCTCAAGGTGAATTCAAATATCGCGGTCACTTAAGGTAATTCATGGTCATGAACGTCATAATGGGTAAAAAATAAATATTTTTTAATTGAGGTATTTATTATTAAAACAGTTTTTCTTTATAATCTGCCCACCGTGCACATTTTGTGGAAGTAAATTCTATCTGAAATATACTCTTTGCACAAACATACTTTTTGAATTCGTTGTTTTTGTTGTACAATCCAAGTGTAATCTTGAAAAGCACTAAGCTCCAATCCTGAAGTGTAATCTACCGAGCTACATTCCTCTGACTGTCGAAATTTTTCAATGACAAATAAAGATCACAATTTTTGAGATAAATGACACCTAACTTTTTACATACAGAAGTTAAAAGATTTCGATGTATACTTTTTAATCTAGAACGTAGTTCATAGGTACACTTTATTAACCACTCATTTTGCGACGGATCTTGGTATATTTAGGTATATTTTAGATAGCTAATTAAAAATTCGAACATTCGAAAGGAAACTAATCAGGGAATATAAGAGGAAAAACTCCTGCAAATTGTAACAACACGATGTTAATAATTTTAATGAAAAGTATCTGAGACCCGTCATTTTACGGATTTGGCAATTCTAGTGTCACGTAAAAATGAAATATATTTTATACAGTATGAAACTGACGCTTTTCCAATAAAAAATGATTAATAAATTCAGAACTAAGAATTCATTGGTAATCATCGCTTTAAACGAACACTTTTCCAACTAACTTTATCATAAAATTCTATTTATCCATCGAAAAATCATGAATACACTCGCGTCACTGTTATATTTCGAAACAAAGGAGAAGAACCAACACAAATACCTAACAGGCTGCGAAGGGAGGGAATTTCAAGCGATCCATCACATTTTGAGAATCGCGACTGGGCCGGAAATGAAAAGGAAACATCGCGAACATTAATTCTACAACGGCGCGATATCACTCTGGTGCATGACAAAATTTGCATTAAACGGGATTCCGCCGACTTGGCGTTTCTCCTTTCGAACCCCTCAGCGATGCTTCACTTTTTGTCCCTTTGCATACCTTTCGAGGCTCCCTCCATGCCCGGATATATTTCCCTGTCGCATCGTTTATAAAATTCCGGCTACGCCGACGGTTCAATACCGAAAAACGCTTCGAAAAGAGACGCGAGTCGAAGAAAGTATTACTATAAAAGGTTTGATAAAAAAAGAAAAACCTTAGCCTCCCTTTCAGAATCGATTTTTCTATGATTAGAGAAAAGATCATTTAATTTTTTATATACTCATATTTCACTCATTTCAAATCCATAACAACTTTAAACTGCTTTCCTGTCATGGGAATTATATTCACTATACTTTCATATTTTTTTTTTTTTTTTGTCACAAATATTGGAAAAGAACTAAATTTGCACAAGAACTAAGCTTACATATACGTGTCAATGTCCTCGAAGAGGTTAACTTTGCATGTAACTCAGAAAACTGCTCAATTACAAATTAATATGGATAAATCGTAAGAAATAGAAAGAAAAACGTCATCACTAAATGAAAAAAAAAAAAAACAATCAAATTATGAAAATAAACAGAGAACTAAAAAAAGTTGCTCAATTTCAAAGTAACTTAAACATCCAGCACAAATGAGAAAAATCCCTAAAAGGTAGAACCAAATTATGAGAAGAGAGAAAAAAGAAACATAAATAAGAAGACAGAAGTCCAAGAAATTATGGAAATAAAAAAGGAGGTGAAAATGTTGCTCGATTCCGGAATAATTCGAACACTAAGCACAAATGAAAAAAATCCTTAAAAGGTAAAACGAAATTATGGGAAGGAAGAAAAAGGAAAAATGAGCAAGAAATTATGGAAATGAAAATAAAACTGAAAATGTTGCTCAATTCGGAAATAATTCGAACATTAAGCAGAGATGAAAAAAATTCCTAAAAAGTAGAACCAAATTCTAGAAAAAGAGGAAGAGGAAAAATGAGCAAGGAAATCGAAGCTGAAAAAATGATGGAAATAAAAAGGAGTTGAAAAAAATTCCGAAATAATTCGAACATCAAGCACAGATTAGAAATATTCTTGAAAAGTAGAACCAAATTGTGGATAGAGAGTAAAAGGAAAAGTAAATAAGAAAAATGGAGCTGAAGAAATTGTGGAAATAAAAAAGAAAATTGAAAAAATTGCTCAATTCCGAAATAATTCAAACACCAAGCTCAAATCAAAACATTTCTAAACAATAGAACCAAATTGTGAGAAGAGAAAAAAGGAAAGTGAATAAGAAAAATGGACCCGAAGGAATTATGAAAATAAAAGAAAGATCCGGAAAAGTTGCTAAATTCCGAAATAATTTGAACATTAAGCACAGATGAAAAAATTCGAAAAAATTCCTAAAAAAACAGAACCAAATTGTGAGAAAAGGGAAAAACGAAAAATGAGCAAGAAAACTAAAATTGAAGGAATTATGGGAATAAAAAAAGAACTAAGAAAGTTACTCAATTCCGAAATAATTTGAACATTAAGCACACATGAAAAAATTCCTAAAAAACAGAACCAAATTGTGAGAAGAAAGAAGAAAGAAAAATAAGCAAGAAAACTAGAGTTGAAGAAATTATGTAAATAAGAAAAGGACTAAGAAAGTTGCCCAATTTCAAAATAATTCAAATATCAAGCACAGATGAAAAAAAAAATCTTAAAAAACAGATCCAAACTGAAGAATCTCTAAACTAAGAAAAAGAAAGAAAGGAAAAATACGTAAAAAAATTGGAGTCGGAGAAAACTTGCGAGAACTAGAAAATTGGAGAATCCGTGTCTACTTTCATAACATCAACTGTAGTATATACCTGACTATTCTAGCCTCTCAAGGTCACTGCCCCTTATCGTTCCTTCTATTTCCACCTCAGCTCGTGAAAATGTCAAAGGGGAAGCTTAAATAAGATATAAGTAAAGGATTAAGGTACAAAGATGAAGAAGAAAAATGTATAGGATAAATATGAAGGAAGATTCAACGATTTCATACTATCATCCCCCTCCTCTCTATTATCACTGCTCATAAAAACGTAACAAGAGAACGGTGAATATAACACGACTAAAGAAGTATGTATAGCGATAAAACAGAAATGAAAGAAGAAGGAGAGCAAAGTTCAGAGAGAAAAAATATTCTCCTCTGTGATTCACATTTACATAAGGAAATAACTCAACAAGAGGGCAAAGAACAGAAAAAGAAAAAATCTCCAAGAAGAGAATCCTTAAAAATGAAAACTAAATTCTTCGCTGCGTGATCTCGCCGCAAAATGCAAGGAGGAAATAAGGGAGGCATAAAAAATTCCATGGTAAAAACGAAAAGAGAAAGAAGAAAAGAACTGAGACATCAACGTCACGAAACGAACACAATCGTTCCTTTCTTTCGCCCTTCAAACGATCATCCCTCTATACAGAAATAAATTCCAACGGAATTAGAATATCCCCGAGACGATTGTAAATTCCAGGCTCGTACAAAATCCGACGGTAGAAATCGTGTCAGATGAAAGAGACGCGTGGATAATCAAAGGGAAAAGAAAAAGGCGACGATGAGGAAATCCGAGAGCTGTTCCACAAAACTTCCCCTTTTTCTACTGACAAACAATATCACGCGTCGCGACGTTCCTTTCGGTCAAATCTCGACGTCTTTGAACGTAACAAGGCGCTAGTTCGTTCTAGTTTCCGGAATTGTCGCGAGAAACACCATGCTGTCGTTGTAGGCTGATTTTAGCAGGAGAATGGTTATATGGATGTGATAAAAATAAGGATTATTTCTATCACAAGTTATTCCGACAACGATGGCGATGAGAAGAGGGTAATAATTTCTTTTCGGAAAATTATGAGACGGAAAGAAGAGGGTGTGCTCTGTTGTTGAGGACGTTCCACGAGAAGTGGTATTAAGGGAGAATTTCACTGTTTTTTTGCAACAAAAGCAAGTAATTTTTATCATTCTTTTTCAGACGAACTATTAGCAATATGAAACTAGACTTTTTTGGAATCTAAAGAGAAAGTCTTAAAGTACAAACGTAATTTTTATTTTTATAGATAACAATAAAAGTATATGAACTTTTGAGCTAATTTTTGAACTTTTAAATACGAAACTGCAGATTGAAGGAAATGATCTAAATATGAGCTAATTAAAACATTGAATCATATTAAGTGCTTCATCCTACGGAAAATAAGATGAAACTAGGATTTATGAACAAACGAAGTGTTACGGAAGAGATAATGACCTGCACTTACTTTGTTTATACGCTGTGTTCAAAAACATTATAAGATTACAACCAAACGTTGTACATGCTTTAGAAGTTTCAACTGGAGAGAAACTCAAAATACAAACAAAATACAAACAGCAAAAGATGTAGAACCAACTAAAAGAGGAAGATGCTAACTTATAATATAATAACTTATCGAAACCAAAACAAAGCTGCTATACATGTAAGAATCACGCATGTATGTACATACAAAGCATTCAGAAAATATTGTAGTCTGCTTCATGTTTAAGATCAGACGAATCACAAGAAGAATCATATTCAGGCTAATTTCATGTTAGTATTATCACTTTACCTTGTAATCTTATTCTTTTTTATAAATATACATACAAATACAAAGCAAAAAATAAGCTATATTGTTCATAAAGTATCATATGATCAAATATCACAAAACTTTTTTTCAAAAAACAATTTGTTTTTAGGATAAATGAGTAAAAAGTAGCACAAAAAGTAGTGGGTTCAAGGAATCCCTCGTTGGCAGTTCGCGTGACAGCTCGAGGCTTGAGAATGCTAATAGTCAGTTAATGGTCAGAATAGATGGAAATAAATAGAAATGTTAAAACTGATCACTTTGAATCACTTAAGAAAAAGAAAAAAGGAGCTGTATTCAATAAAGAAATTTATTATCGATCTTAAGTTCATATCTTCCTGAAAATTTGATTCTTAAATATAAAACGTCGATCGATCTAACTTCGTACACTGCCAGAATTTTCTACTCCGAGTTCACACGTGACACAGACAAATGTAAGAAAATATATTTCTCAAAACTCACCATTAGGTAGCTGGAGGCATTACTGCTAGTAGATTCCCTCTTTCGCGGTGGCCCGAAATCCCTCTGTATCAGTGACGTCATCTTCTTGTCATATTAGTCATCGAGCTTTAACGCCGCTTAGCCACGAGACCGATAATTAATTGGAGCAGCGAGCCCGTGAAACTGTAATTACACCTTTTTCTCCTTCACGCTGAACACACTGATACCCAACACGAAATCGTCACGCACCGCGGAACAACGTTCTTTTTTTTTTCGTTTTCTCTGTAACAAAAGAATCAAAAAGAGAAAAAAAAAAGATAAATAAACTGTATGAATTGATCGTCGTGTGAAATATTCATTACACCCTATAATTTGATCTCACGTAATAAATCGTAATCGATAGAAAGCATAAAATTAGCCGGTTTTACGTTCGATGTAAAAGTTTCACAATGGACGTCTTAATCACTGTCAAGACCCTTCTCGTTTTTTTTTTGTTTCGTCTCTCCCCTGATCATTTCCATCGTCAAACGGAGGAGCGGAGAGAGCTCACGAAAATTTCCACCCGGTCGAATTTGTCGGTAATTTGCAGCGATATTTCATCGGTTTCGCGAGAGGCCCCGGGGATTTAAACGTTAAGCCTCGGCAAAGCGTCAGCTTTAAGCATCCACGTTGAACGACCATGCCCTCTCAACGCTTGTTTCGCGATCTTCGGATTTACGAGGTCGGATTAAGAGCGAATTTGATCGCGTTGCAACAGAGACAACCGCGAGTGATCGTCAGGATGTTGTTTAGTGTCTTACGTCGTCTTAAGAGAGGATCGCTTCTTTTATTGCGAAAGTTAGATATCTATGGAGGAACGATAGCGATAGTTTGTAGCGTGTTTTCGAGGAAATTGACTGGCTCGATGATTTATTATGCGATGAATAGTGAGATATATTACTATGGAAATTGTAAAACTGGGTGAGCTGTTTGGTGTTCGGAGTGTTACGATACGAAGAATTGAAGGTACGAAAGGAGGTTGCAGAATCAAACAATTTAGGGGACTAAGGGATTTAAGATACAGAGGTTAGAAAATTGGTGAATAATTAGAGGATATAGAAAATAAAGGACAAAAACTTATGAAAGTTAAATAGCTGAAAAATAAAAAGGAAAATTTGAGACCTAGGAAAAAGCTGGACAACTGACAAATTGGAACTCTGGAAAGGAGATGGAAAATTAAGGAATTGGGACTTCAGGAAAAGCTGGAAAATTGAAAACTGAAACTCAAGAAGAAAGCTGGAAATTTGAAAAATTGGGGCTCTAGGAAAAGCTGGGAAATAAAAAAAATGAGACTTTAGGAAAGAGCTGGAAAACTGAAATTTTGGAACTCCAAAGAAAAGCTGGAAAATGAAAAACTAGAACTCCAGAGAAGAGCTAGAATATCTAAGAATTAGAACTCTAGAAATAGTCTCGGTAATTGAAAAATTAAACCTCTAAGGATAAGCTGGAAAATCGAAAAACTGGAACGTTATTAAAAGCTGGAAAATTGAAACACTGAAGCTCTAAAGATAAGTTGACAAACTGAAGAACTAGAACGTTATTGAAAGCTGGAAAACCAAAAAAATTAGAACTCTAGGAAAAGTTGAAAGATAAAAAACTGAAATTCAAGAGGGAAACTAAAAAATGGAAAAATTGGAACTCTATAGAAGTGGCAGAAAATTGAAGAATTTCTGCTCCAAAATACTACAGCGATGGAGATCTAGAACATTAAAGAACTAAACAGATTGGAAGCACAAAGAATTAAAAAACTAAAAGAGTGGTTACCATCCTTCGCAAAAAGATATTTCTTTATAAAACATTCTCTTTCAAAGCTCACAAAAAAAGAATAACAGCTTTAACAAAGTGCTTCTGAGTAAAATATCCGCGAAATTTAATTTGCTACGCCCGCAAGCTCCCCCACGTGGTCTAGATTTATCGTGAATTTACGTTTAACGTGGTTTACCTTTATCCATAGCCACTCGATGCTTCTTGACTGAGCTTTTCAGTCTCTAAATTCAATTCAGTACAGTTCACGGTGGATCGAGTAGTATAAGAGGGGAAAAGGCCTCGCTGACAACGTCGGGCACATTCTTGCGTGAAAATCTTGCCAACAATGCGGCAAATTATGCAGCGCACCCGTTAGATATCAAGGGTCGAGAGCGCGCGTCGAAACACGATTAAGGAAATATTAAATTCAGATGAAACCACTTGGCTCAATCTTTCACGGTTTGGCACTCTGATAATGTTTAATATCGTTACCACTGCAATTCGATTAGAATGTGAATTCATTTCAAAACTTACTAATCCAAATTCACGAGAAACAAAGACAAGATAAAAATCAAAATAAAAAGAAGAAGCAATGTTCTAGTAACCAAAATGTTTTTTTTAATAAAACATATGAAAACTTATTTTTCACATGCAATACACTAACTTATACTTCGACTCGTCACCTTTTTGTATATTGAAATATAGTATGTGGATATACTACTGTGCGTACCACTTTTTTTCTGAATTGGGAATCAGTGAAACGATTGAACAATCCCACCTCCAATTAAACTAAATTTGAGGAAATAACAGTGCCGAACGACAGTACATCGTAGGTAGGACATGCTCCTGCAAGAAGAGGCATGTATGTACCTAACCTAACCGACGTTCTTAACCGTTTGATTACTGTTAGCGCCTTCTAGGCGTTTTGGAAATTTGTCTCACACACTTTTGTTATCGCCCTTTTACCAGAATTTTATTCTCCCCGCGCTACCATTTTAATTTAACGAAACAAATATTACATTTTCACATACATACTTGAGAATTATGAATTTTTAAACTTTTGAAACCAATTCGACAAATTTCCTGGGTGAAAGTCGAATATCTACGTTTCTCTAGAAATTTGCCGTAGCGAAAAAGTTCATTCAACACTTTGACGGCCGTTCAATTGTTTAATAAACTGGTATTCCTACACTAGGTTTACTCAAAAACCAAGCCGTTAAAAACGTAATTTTTCTCTTTTCGACTTATTTTTTGTTGCAGGTTCCCTGCAATATTTTTATTTGAATTTTACAAAATCTTATTAGAGAAACCAAGAATTTAAAAAAAGTTGAAGAAGTCTTTAAATATTTTCAGAGTGTAATAAAGTACAAAAAGAAATCGAAAATCCCTGACAGAATAGTCACGATAGTTCATTACAGATGCGATTATTGATAGATAAAGAAGAAATATTTAAATAAAATGATTTGAAAATGACAAGCTTCACAAAATGACAGCTTCACGGAAATTTCAGTTTACCAAAAAACGAAAGCTTCACGGTGTATTATAAATGTAATTAACCAGGAACAAAATGATTCCATCGACATCGATATTTGTCTCTCGATAACACGTGCTACGTTTATCATCAGGATCAACAATGTGTCCCCGGGGACACAAATGTAACCCAGAGGACCTCGTCGTGTCCCATAATATCAATCTGCCACGCGTTCTTTCTTCTTTTATTCTTTTTTGTCCTTTTTTTGTCGATTCTACTGATTCGACACCCCGAGGGACTTGAACCCGTAGCGGACACAAATTTACGACGAGCGTCACATCGAAAATTCATAATGGACAAAACCCGAAATTCCGCGGCTTTAATCAAGCCATCGACATTCATGACTCGATTTGACCCCGTCGAGACTGGGTAGGTACAGTTACACTGCCGTTTCGGTTATAAACTGACGTTTCTGTCCTAATAATTCGAACGTGATTTTTCCCTCCGTTAGTGTCAATGTTTCCACAGAAAACTTTATATTTATTCCTATGGTATTTGTAATATATGATATTACTTCTATTCTGAACTAGATTGATAGCGACGGAAAGTGACATACTGGTGTGAAAATTTCGTAAAATTAATCCTTTCACAATCAGAGAGAGAGAGAGAGAGAGAGAGAGAGAGAGAGAGATCAGAGATAGCTGAAGGAAACAGAGATCACTGAGAAACGAAGAGTATAGGAGAGTAAAGGAGAATATAATAATAAAGTTATTGTATTACTAATTTAAAAATAATATTAAATTCTTATTTATGTATGGGGTGGCTTGAAAGTCGCCGCAATAAGATGAAATAACTTATACTCCCTTATTTGTTTCTTTTCAAATCTTTGACTTTTTAATTATCTACTTAAAGTATACCTAAACATACCAAGAATCGTTTCAAAATGACAGGTCAATAAAATGTAGCTATAAAATGAGTTTTATATTGTGACCATTATCGACGATAAGTCGAATTAACCTTAAGGCTTGAAATGCAATTTCTGTGAAATGTAGGATGAGACGTTTAACGTTTGCTGGAAATTGTTAGATCGATGATTTTTCGTAGAATTCTGCCGCATTCCCATGAAACGTCTGAACATAACCGTTCATTGGTAGCTGCAGTCATTGCCCTGATTGGACTCGATTAAAATCGACTTGCGAAATCGCCCGAACGATCCACGCTGATGACATCAGACAGTTATAAGAAAGCCTACGACGGACACGTTCGATGTAACACCAACGTGCTTTGCGCAAGGAAAGAATGAATAATTCACACGGGCTTCCGAATAAAAGGAGAGAATGATGCTCGCCTAATAGATTAATCATTGATCTAATAATGGAAATATTTCCTGGCTTTCTCATACACCGTAATACCTTAATAAAGAAACTTTACAATTTTAGATGAAATACAACTGATCTTTTTAAAGAAATTATGAAAATTATGGAAAGCTTCAGATACGATACAACTGATCAACAAAGAAACAATTATTAAAACTGTAGTAAATTATGATAAAAATTATAATAAATGCTAAAATAAGAGTGAACGATCGTGTTTACGTGTAACATAAACTTATTCGATTATTCACACTTTATTTAAATCGCTAATGGCTGAACTTACTACGCGCTTTCGATTCTGGTGTTAATACATCATTAATACCATCTCGATTTTGGCTATCGTGGAGCAAAAAATAAAAAGAAAAAATCGTTAACCCATTCAAGACGAAGAATTATTTCGAAGAATTAAATATCGTCTTCAATTTAGAAGCGAAAGAATTTTGTCCGTTTATGTTAAACATTTTTAACGATAAAAATGTCTGAACGATGAGTAATTAATTTTCATAATTATGAAAGCGGTCTAAGTCATATATTTCTTGTTTCGAGGTATTTAAAGCATTACATTTGAATAAATTAAAAAAAGTTTTCTATATTATGTAACATTTTAATTTAGAATTTTACTAGCCTTGATTAATAAAAATTTATCACGAATATGAAATTCTGTATAAATCTCATGCGAAAATGTTGTTTTTAAAGTTTCAATTGACTTAGACCATTTTCAAAATTAACTAAATAACCTATAAATGACTTAAATCAATAAAAGAAACTACGAGTTTTATTAAAAACAAAAATTTTAATGAAATATTTCATTTACATTTATTAATTATTTTTAAAAAGTAATCCATTTATTATCATTTTAGGCTTTTATCATTACGAGTTTTGAGATTTTTAAAATGTTCCTGAAAAACTGGAGAGATGTACTAACCAGTTCCGTTGCTGATCTATCGGTGGTGTATAATGAAAGTAAGTTAATATTTCCATATATTTTTGGTCTTCCTCTTTTAGGTGAAAGATCCAAAACGTCGAACTTAGAATCACCTAAAAAAGTTTTATAGAACATCTTATAAGGTGCATTTTTCAGAAATCTCATCCATTGAATTTTCAGCCAAGCGACAGATTTTCCCGCGGTGTTTTTTACTCTTCCAGCGTTGACTTTTAAAAATCTTTCAGTTTTCAAAAATTTTCAAAATTAGATTTTCCTTATTTTCAAAAATTTTAGCATTCACAAGTTTTGATTCTTTGTCGTGTATTCTTCACTATTATTTCTATTAATTTTTGTGATATTTTCTGCGTAACATCATTCGTTTCTTGTCCTCTTCTTTTTCTTACCTTGCACAATTTCTATTGTTTTACCTTGCTCCATTTCTGGGCTTTCTGAATTTGCACTGAAGTCCTGGTTTAATTTATTTGAAGATGATAATTGTCATTCTTTTCCATTTCTTTGAAGTATTACGTGGTCGTATATCTGCAAATCACATCACATCCGAATAATTAACATATTCACGTAATAAGTACGTTGTCATTAACTTATCTGAATCGCTATTTGCTGATATAGTGGTAAAATATATAAATTATCTTTTCACCGCTGATTACTTCGGAAGATCGCAACTAAATTAGTTCACTTTCAAAATAAAACTAAAAAAATTCCTTATAATGACAAAATAGCTAACACAATCTAACGGTTCTTTTTTCACAAATTCGGAACAGTGAATTTGCGTTTTTAGTTGAAAAAATGTGTTGCCATCGTTATCTCTATCGTCGTCGGCGGATTTGTGATAACTGATAAACTCATTTTTTTTTTAATTTTTCACTTAGACCACTTTCATAATTAACATTAAATGAATTCCATATAATATTGAAATAACAAGCACTATCTAACGGTTCATTTTTGACAATATCGTAAAAATTACATTGAATTAATTTAGCTTAAAATAATGTAGTGTGAAATAACTGATAAACTCATTTTTTTTTTTTTTTTTTTTGCATCATAAAGATTCTTGCCTGCTACGGTCGCGGGCGAGACATGTGGAATTTCCGCGTACGTCACTCTAAGGTACTCTCTTTACCTGAGAGTGACCGTTAATTGGAGGAAGGTCACTTTCCACCAAAATTATTCATCCAATTCATTCGACCGATTCTCTAGCCACTCCCGAGAAAATGCAATTCAACCAATCCACATGTCTCACCCTCGCTAACACACCTCGTTCAACTTTACTTTCGGGAGATTCCTCGAACGAGGAGTCAGTTGAAAAACAACCTTTTCACGACAATTTCACATACTAAGAATAAAAAGTAACATCTCAATTATCATTCTTTACCGCCGGAAACGATCGTAAGGAAATTACTGTACGATACGCGGTGTCGAAACATCGAAGTGAAGACTTATGGCCTTCACTAACGCGCCGTCTTTATTAAAGTAGATCGCGTTGCATCGCGAATTCGTGTAAAAAACATATCTATCAACTTATCCTTTCAATTTGTTTATTTCTGACACAAACTGAAATATTCATTTCGAAACACTTTCAACACTTCAACCATCAACGCAACTCTAAGAATTCTTGCATTAATAAAAAATTAAGCTTCCATAAACTGTTAATTGTAAACAAAATCGAAATATTTTCCCAATTTTACCCTTAAACTCGCACATTTCTCACAGAGAAAACACTTTCACACCTCACACAAACGTAAACAAATATTTCTAAACATTTTCAACGTTCCAACCATCAATACATCTTCTACAACTCTCTTCATTTATACGAAAAAGCTCTCAATACCAAACAGAATCGAAACATTTCATCAGTTTTCCCCTTGAATTCACTCACCTCGTGGAAAAAGGAAAGCAAAAAATATACTTCAATCCCTCGCACAAACCTAAATACCCATTTCTAAAGTCCCAGTACGTTGCACCTGAGCCGAGGAACCAGCGAGACGTCCATTTACGCGCACAATGACGCGTGTCTGAGCTTCTTTTCACAGCTGCACCCCCGCCGCAAACGGATCGCATCGAATTCTCGTTCAACCCCTCGGTAACTTCTAACGAGGCAAAAATGTCGAGATTACGTCTACGGTGGAGGATTGATCGACAGTTCCATCGTCTGCAGCTTTGTTCGTTGAAACAAGGAACCCCAGAACGAGCGAGTAAGGAACACAGGACGCGATGAAAAGAAGGGGTGTGACACGTTGAGTTCTTTTTTTTTTTTTTTTTTTTTTCAAGAGAAACCTCGACTTTTGACGTTTTTCCGTATCGCCAGCGACACCTGCTTCAGACTTTATTAAATCCCCATCCCTACACATGAAAATGAAATCTCACTCCCTTTGAAACCAGTCAAGTTTTCCTTTGTTCTCTTCACTATTTTCCTTCTTTTTTTGTTTGTCTTTTTTTGTCCAATTCGAGGAATATGGAGAACATCGATACCGATGTGAATAGTGTATTCAAAGGGTTACATCTTCCAGACGGTTCCATATAATCGATTCTTTTTTTCTTATCATTTTCTTAAAGTTTCAAGTGTGTAGAAGATCCTATCAGAGCGATATTTCAAACTTCGAGTATTTGACGAAGTTATAATAAATAAAACGGACGTCATGAGCGTACAATGGATTATCAAATTATTACGATCACCTCGAAATTATATACTAGGATAGTGTAAAAGTTTGAGCACGATTCATAGCGGAGAAAACGAGCTTTAACTGCGAGCGAAATTCTCTTGTTAGTCAAAATCAGCTTGGCAAGGAACGTGAAAAATCAGATCCTTGTTTCAAGAACGCAGAAAAACGAATCTTCAGCGGAGAATATTTGAACCGGTTTTTTTTTAAAGTGACCTAAGTCCATTTATGTTTAAATTGAGATATTTAAAAGGTTGCGTTTCAATGAAATTAAAAATATACGTATAGGATACCAATGTATTATATCACACTCCTTAAGTGTATCTAAGAGAGTTAAATTTACAATTCCTATTAAAATAATAGCAATTATTAAGTGAATAATATGTGTCTTCTTAGCAAAAATGAACTTCATCATATTCGACGATTCAGCACAGAACGTCCCTGTCAAAGTGAAAAATCACATCGAGACGAAGAAGAAAACTCACCCTATCCACCCGTAGATACATCTCGCGCAAGTTAATGCGCTTACGTACGAAAAATATGGCGCAAGAGGGGTTGAATCGAGCGAGCAATACCGAATGGAAACGCCATGTCCCACCAGTTTCTAGCGAAAGAAGCCTCGATAAAACTGAGAATAGACGTTGGCGTATAATTCTCTCCGTGTGAAAAGTGTACGCGTGATTTTTGTCCTCAATCGGGAAAAATACGAAGGCATACTGCGACGAGTGGCAGGAAAACAGGGAAGTTTTCGCTGTTAATGGCGGCGACGGGGAAGAAATTCAATCCTAAAGGCGACGAGGGTCGCGACCGAGTTATTCGAACTTATTAGAAACGCTTCGCGCTCTCGCCCTTCCGTGAATTCTGTGGATTTCTGCGACCCTTCAGGGAAATTGCGTTATTGTTCGGGAAGATTTTGGACATGCTGCATTCGGGGAAATTATATTTGAAGTTTCCGGAGATTCTATGCTCGAGTTTAGAATGCCTCCTTGGGAAGTTTGGCGTGCTTATGATTCGCAAAGTTTGGAAATGAGAATATTGCTGATATGAGTGAAAATTCGAGGATCGTGGAAAATTGAAAACGAAAGTGTCAGGATCGTGGAAACTTGGAAATGAAAATGCGAAATGTATGGAACATTGAAAATAGTAATGTGAGAATTATAGAAAATTGAAAATGAAAATGTTAAAATCATAGAAAACAGAAAATGAAAATTCGAGAATCGTGAAAAATTGAAAGCAAAGTGGAAGAATCGTGGAAAATTAAAAATGGAAATGTAAGAATTGTGGAAAATTGAATATGGGAATTACAAGAATTATGGAAAACAGATTGGAAATGTGATAATTGTGAAAAATTGAAAATGAAAATGTAAAAATTATGAGGAACTGAAAATGAAAATTTAATGATCGCGAAAAATTGAAAATAGAATACAAAAATCGTGGAAAATTGAAAGTAAAATAAGCTAACCGCGGAAAATTCAAGATGAAAACATAACAATCACGGAAAACTGAAAATAATAATACAAGAATCGTGAAAAATCGCGGAAAATTGAAAGTAAAATGTAAGAATCGTGGAAAACTAAAATTGGAAATAGAATCGTAAAAAATTGAAAATAAAAACATAAAAACCAAAGGAAATTGAAAATAAAAATACGGGAGTCGTGAAAAAATTGAAAATAGGAATATGAGAAACATGAAAAGTTGAAAGTAGAATGCAAAAAATCATGAACAATTGTAACTAAAAATATGATAATCATTGAAAACTGAAAATTAGGTAGAAATGAGAACGGAAATATAATTAATTATAGAAGAAACGAGAATAAAACTTTCTTTTCTCCTCTTTCTTATCCTTTAATTTCTTATCAAAATTTACTGTTCTGACTTTAATTCAATATTCTTGCTTAGATGGTCTATACGTTCTAGTTCGAAGAACATTTTCTATGTGTTGGAAGATTTGTCTGTCTGTGAGAAAAAGGGTACGACAGAATCACGATGGACGATCGCGGTATGAAATTAGCTTAAATTGGCTCAACAGCTCGGGCCCGCATACACCCGTATGACTGTCGATGGAAACGAGCCTTGACACGCGTCTCTTCTTCTTCCTTTTCTTCTACTTTCGGGTGCAGGGGACTTTAAGAAACCCTCAGACACTGGTTGGACCAACAGACTTCCCTCAAATTCGCTTAACCAAACATTTTCCACCGACAGAATGTCTCCTAAAAGTGTCACTCATTCATTCGCTTATTTAGAAAAACACAAACCACTCGATTTTTACGCAAGAAAAATTCGTTTTGATCTTTTTAAACACGGAAAAACTGGATAATTATGGAATTTCGAAGGAATATAAGCTACCAACTAAGGAAACTGGTTATTCTATGAAATATTTATAGAATATAACAAATGTATACATATACACAGACAATCAGAAATGGAAACTCTTAATAGATCTAACAAGTAGAAAATACAAGTACTTATTAACACACATTAGTGAAAGTGTACTAACGATAATACTCGTCTTGCCGTAATTATTTAAGATATATATGAGAGCGATCGGTAAGCAACTAGTATTCTTTTCGCAATTTAATTGCACAATATTATCTTATCTTACACATAAGATGAATAAATGCATGAATTCTTCTAGTAACTTTTATTATAAAAATCATTAAATAAACTGACACTTCCTTGTAAGAAAATTAATGAAAAAAATATAGAAAAGAACGAATAAAAAGAGAAATAAAACATAAGCAGTGATTCCCATTAATATTCAGACATTAAAAGAGAAAAATGTTGAAAAAATTGCAATTGAAAAGAAAACAGCGAAAGACGCTTTCTTCAACTTTTTTATCTGAGCCTATAATGAAAATTCAAAAACTATATTTGGTAGATTTATGTCAGTTGTACACACGGTGAATATTTCATCGAAATAGTAAAAGCAAGCGACAGGCATTGGAAAATGTAAGAATCTTTAGATTTCTGCTTCTAGAAAGTCGATTTTCGCCATATTTAATCGTTTACAGCTCGCCTCAACGTTAATCGATTTCGACGAAATTTTCAACGCGTATATATGTATAATTGATAAAAATTCTACAAAACGTACTTCCTTTTAATTTTCATTACAGACTCGGATAAAAAGAATTGTAGAAAGCGACCATTATTATTTTCCTCGCTATTCCGACCAATCGTAATTTTTTCAAAATTGTTTTGACACGTCATTTAGGGAGCTCTTAAAAAAATTCACATCTTTTGGTCCAATTACAGTTATGTTATCTTAAATGGTATTCGAGTATTAAATGGGAATCACTGAATATCGACAGAAATTTTTATTTTCGCGGAGGAAAATCGAACTTTCTATTTTATCCGTTTTAAATTCAAGCAAGGTCGATTCCACAGAAAAGGTTACTTCAATCGGGAATATAAAATAAACGAGCAATACGAAACGTTTCGAAATATCAATCGACTAACTCGATAATATGAAACAAATCGTGCATGTCTCCTGAACTGTACGATCACAGTGTGTTTGGTAAGCGGTAAGTGTTGATGTAAATTACTATTAATGAAACGAGACGTAACGGTGCAGCATCTAAATTGAGGCAATACGACTTCTTTATCGCACCGGTCGAAAGAGGGAGCAGAACAGAGGAGGCTAAGAGACAGATGAACCTAAGTAGGCAGACAGAGTGTGTTGGTGTATGTATGTAAAACGATAAGTTAGCGAGCAACAAGACCGAATACACTTTTAAAACACGTGCTCCCTTAGCTGCCTAGCGGTATATAGTTGTACACCGGGTGATCACAAAGAAAAAAACACTCGACAAAATTCCTTGGTGTATTTGATAAAATACAAAATGATAATTTTCCGTTCAATTTCAAGTTTTTCAATATTTTTTTCTTTTCTTTTTTTTTTTTTTGATAGCACTAAATGAACGAGATTCTGTACGAGTGTTGGAAAATTCAAAGTATTTTTTCAATTAGAAATTTAGATAAAATTTGAAGGACCCACTTTCAGGTATAAATTCGAGAAATTCGATATTTAGTAACTACCTGGATATGTAGAATTGAAAACAAATACGAATTCGTTAAAATTCCACATTCGGAAACATACTTCTGGATTTATTAATATTGAAATTTGAAGAAGTACAAGAAACTAATATTGACGAGTTAAATTAAGCAATTCACCATTTGGTAATCTATTTTAACCAATAGAATTGAAAAAAAAAAAATACCAATTCTTTAATTACGAAATTCAGGAAATATTACATGTTTATTGAAACTACTGGATTATAGAAATTTTAATGATCTTTAATTCTGGAGTATCGTGTCAAATTTTCCAAAAGATCTTTAACTTATCGAGATCTGAAATTGGTTTAGAAACTTGTAAAACCATATTCGATGCGTTCACCGCGTGTTTACTTATCGCCCTATTTGTCTATAGCAAAATTGTCAACTCTTATAAGTAAATTTTGTTCACAAACTTCCGAAACTATATTCTATATGTTCACTGTGTATCTACCTATCATCATATTAATCTATAGCAACATTATCAGCTCGTTGTAATTCAACATTTGTTCAGAAACTTCTGAAACCATATTCTACGTGTTCAACGTGTGTTCATCTAGCGCTATATTGATCTACAGTAAAAATTTCAGCTCGTTTTAGTTTAAAATTCATTCAAAATTTCTAAAATTATATTATACGTGTATTCAACCTGTGTTCATTTGTGGCCATATTAATCTATAGCAAAATCTTCAGCTCTTCTAATTGCAAAATTTGTTCAGAAACTTCTAAAATTATATTCTACGTGTTTACCGTGTGTTTACCTATCGCCATATTGATCTATCGCAAAATTTTTAGCTCGCTTTAGTTCAAAATTCATTCGGAAGCTTCTCAAACCATATTTCACGTGTTCACCACGTGTTTACTTATCGCCACACTGATCTATAGAAAAATCACTAGTGTTCCTAAGTCGAAAATACGTTGAGAAATTCCGAAAACAGTAATACACACGTTCATTATACGTTCAGTTATCGTCAGATCGATCTATACTTCATACTAAGAAGCTGCGAGTGATTCGTCATTCATGGGGCGTGAGCAATCAGCGTAATTGGCACTGGGAACGCGAAATAGGAAGGAGTAACAGCTCACCATAGCCGCAATAAATAACACGGACGATACGAATCGTCCACGAATTGAAGAATCTTCGAAAAAACGACTGGACACGCGTCTCCGCGTCTCAAAGGAACAGAGAAACGAACGAAGGCATTCCGTGTACGCATCGGGCGTAGTTCCTGCTCTGCTGAATGAATCGTCGTTCCCTTCGTCGTGGCGGACAAAAAAAAAGTGGGAGAAAAAAGTAGGCGTGCAACACCTCGAATTATGGCCAAGTGTAATTTAGCGGCGATGAATCACCGTGCTACCGCGCGCGTTTTTGAAATTTCCTGCGAATTGTGACGCTATTCTTCACCTTTGTGTTTCTTTACAGTTGACACAGTATGTATGTTTGGAAAATTGGTTGGAATCTTTGTTCGAACGATTTTGGTTCAATACTACCCTTGGTAAAATTACTATCTATATATCTTGTTTGTTTTCTGGTAAAACGTGAGAATAATACTGTTACACTTCTAGTAGAAACAAGAAAACGTGAGAATATTTATGCGTAATTTTTAAATAATTATGAAATAAATGTCTACTTATTTTGTAATACTTTATTTACAATTTTTATTTGATATTTACAGAATTCATTATTAAACCTAATATGTAATATTTTATAGAGTTCATTGTTAAAATCAATATCCGATGGAATTTATTGTTAAAATTGTTATCTAACATTTCACAGAAATAATCATTCAAATGAATACTTTACAGAATTTATTAAAACTAATATTTAATATTTTGCAGAATGTATTATTAAAATTAACATTGAATTGATAATTAAGGTTAACAGTTTGCAGAATTTACTTATTAAAATGTGATATTTAATATTTTATAGAAATTATTATTAAAACTGATATTTAACATTTCATAGGAAACTAAAATAAATACTTCACGTAATTTATTTATTAAAATTGATACTAATATTTCGTAGAACTGATAATTAAAATTAATACCTTACAGTATTTATTTATTAAAATTGTTATTTTACATTTTGTAGAATTTATTATTAAATTTTATTTTATTAATTTATTTTAATTTACTATTTCATTTTATTAATTTAGATTAACTTATTATTAAATAATTTTATTATTAGAATTTATTGTTAAAATTGATATTTAACATTTTATAGAATATACTATTAAAATTAATATTCATTAATAGTAAATTAATATTACTAATAGAACTTACTGTTTCCATTAATTAAAAAAGAGATAGTTCTCGTTAAAACGATAATTTTAAAAATTATTAACAACATGGTCATTTGAACATGTTCTAAAAAATTATTTTTTATATTATATTATTGTAGAAAATAAAATTACAGTGTGTTTAATGGAGGTAAGGTGCCTCTGTTTGTTGTTGCTTCGCAGACAGATACATATTTAGGGAACGTGGAACTATTTGGAACGAACGTCAGAAGTCGTTTTCATCAAAGTGTTTTCTACGTACACTCAAATTTATCGTAAATTTTCCATGGAATATTAAAAATGTTTATTAAAAATTAAAACAAGTCTGTCACAAATGTACTAATGTCCCATTTCAAATAAATAAAGTTTGCCAAAAATTTACCATTTAACCATCTCACATCATACGAACAATTTAAAAATGAAATAAATAAATTTATATTTTACAGTACTGCACATGTATAACCAGAAAATACACATTTCTGTAAATCTACCCAGTAAAAGAGTTAAACATTTGGTATTTCAAATCACATTCAACATTTCTCTCAAACTGTTTTTACATCCACCATTCAATCGGTTCACAATCAATTCTTAACCCTTTGCCGTATAACAACGAGTTAAACTTGTGACTACAAATTTTGATTGAAATTCGAGCAAAACAATTATATTACTAATAAACATCAATTTTAATTCTAACTTTCCTTATAATTTATAACACTGAGGATAGCCAATTATAATTCATCTATAATACATTAGCCTTTCTTGTGCGAAATGATATTAAAACTGTAAATAACCAGTAAATAAAATGTTAATATTAATAGGAAACATTAATTTTAGTTTTAACTTTCCTTCCAATTTATAAGACCGAGGATTGCTAATTGTAATTAATCTATAATACATTAGCGTTTCGTACGTAAGATGATATTAAGATCATAAGTAGCTGATGCTTAAATGTATAGTCAGCAAAAGAAATCATAGGTCAAGGAGTTAACACTTCGCCAATCAATTAGGGAGATTTTATTCGTTTTACAAAAAAAAAAGAAAAAAAAATGAATATACTTAAAATATATATAAACTTTGTGGTGTACCATGTGGTGTATCAAATTTGTCTATTTCGGAATTTAACACGCCTTAAAAAGAACTTGGTTTATGTAAGTGAAATATTAGACGACTGTTTCATTATTTCAAATTACTTGTACCTTTCATGAATGCTAAGAATGTTCCCAAAAAGAAAACATTCCTAATTGATAATCACCGACATTGACGAAACTTTAGTATATAGTAGTTCTCAAAACAATATTTTACATTATTCCTTTTTTATCGACAATTTTCCATACCGACGCAGCGGAAATCAGCCTTGAAATTTGAAAGTAACAAACACATTTGACCTAATATCTTGAAAATAATCAGAGAGCGGGAAATAGTGTAAATTGACGACTTTTATATTTTCCAATGTCAAATTTGTAAGCCTTGTATGCAAAACATGCGCTGTTGACAATGTGTTATGTTATACAGTAGCAAATTTGCTACAAATTCTTTTTTTCTCTGTATTTAAAATTAACTTGAAGCTCAATAAAAATTTACTTCGTTTCAGTTAAGTTAGTGTAACAAATTCATTGAACATTTTTAATTCTGTTACATCAATTGATCATGTCGATTTACAACTTATCATACTGATTTAGTGTTTAAGTAGAAAACGTTACATCGTTCGCGTACTTTTATGTCCTTCATCCCGCCGACGTTTTCCAAAAAATACTTTATAAGTATTGCTGATATTGACATGTGTTCTTCAAAATTTATGTATATAATCACAACACATATTTTATTACTGGAGTAAAAACATTGTGAAATTGATAATGCAAGTACATTTTCTGAAAAGCATTCGTATATACACTTCCGCCTGACGAAAATTATGAATTTTTTTCAATCTTTTCAAAAGATAGATGTGTTTCTAATTATTCAGAAATCACAGATTCGTTTCCTCGTTAGAGTGTGCCGCAGTCAAAGGGTTGAAAAGCTACTAACACCTTCACACAGTGGTCCCAAAACTTTTAACCCACAGTGTACATTAAATATACCATCGAACCTAGTAGATCGTGAAACAAATCTTAAATAACAATAACTTAAATTAAACATAAAGACAATTAAATAACAATAAAGAGAACAAAAAAAAAAACAAATAGAAACCATTCAGAACACAAAACATTTACAATGTAATTGTTCTCCACATACCTAACACGTGTCATCCATCAGAACCTCTAGAGCCAATCAACGAAGTGGTGACACCAGAAAAGAAATCTTCAACAACCGGAACACACGAACGTGAAAAAGTCCACGCATCGACGTATATTATACGAGTGAAACGGAAAAACCGTCGGAAAGATCACGCGAGTCGTGTTCATCTGTTTCGTTCACGTGACGAAGAGAGGACGCTCTGCCTGAGTTAGGGACGCAGAGCGTCGTCGACTTCTCTCGAACACGGCCACCGAGTCACTGAAACACAGTCCTTGCCCTCGAAAACGCTCAGGTGGCCCGTCTGTAACGTAAACAAAGAGGACTGTTTGCGATCGACATTGTTGCTCCGTTCCTATTCCTCGTTCTCCATACTCGAGTAGAGACCTCTTTCAATAGAAGTTCCTTGTAATTTTAAGCAGGCAATTTTCCTTGGCCTTGTGACCTCATCACAGCTTCTTAAGAAGCCCGCTTCTTCTCTTCGCTTCTCTTCTTTTTTCTTTTTTTCTTTTATTTATTTTTCTTTTTTTTTTTTTTGGTTCTCGTTGATTAGAGTGGACAGGTGTGATCGGGTTTTCTGGTTCTTTTTCCTTTTTCTTTCTTTTTCTTCCTCTCTTTTGGAGAAGGAGTAAGAGTGAAAGCGTTAAATGGCAGGTGAATGAGGGAATTTCATTTCTGTGAGGCAATTGCTCGAGAAATGGAAAGTCGTGGTACGTGTGTCGAAGTTTTGAGGATTGTTGAAAATGGTCACCGTTTATTAACTCGAGTTTTCTCTGTTCACGAGAAGAATAAGTAATGTTACGTTATGTCAGGAGGATTATTGAAAATATTCATCGTTTATTAACCTAAATTTTAAAATTATGGTTAAGTTAGGTTGAGTTAGAATAAAAACTGTTTATTAGTCTTTATCTGAAGTTTATTTTCATCGTAAAAAGAACGATTAAAGTTAAGTTAGGAGGATTGTTGAAAATGTTCGCCGTTTGTTAACTCGAGTTTACTTTGTTCGTGCCAAGGGTAATTGAAGTTTGGTTAAGTTAAGAGAATCGTTATGAATGTTCACTGTTCATTTATTCAAAGTTTGGTAAACAGTTTAGGTTAGATGGATTGTTTCAAATGTTCACCATTTATTAACTCGAATTTTCTTTGTTCACAATAAGAACAATTAAAATTGCTTAGTGTTTTACATGTCGAGAAAGAGAAATAGATAATAATTACTGTTATTACGAAATGGTCCTTACACGTAACTTAAAAATCACATGGTATTAAAGAGGGCAGAAATCGAAGAGGAGAAATTGAAATATAGAATTGGGATGGAAAAAGAGAAATTGAAATAAAGAATTATTAAAAAGATATAGAATGAGTAAGTGTGTATTTGTGTAGAGAATTAATTTTTCGAACGGTAATCTGTGAATTATTCTTTCTAACAACAAGTAGCGAATGATATAAATTTGTATAAGGCTCTGGATAAATGTCTAAACTCTGTTTTATGGTACCAAATATAAAATACGACGATTTCAATGATCATATGGTGGATAAAATGTTATTAAATGAAAGCTTCCAGCAAATAATTTCCTTGTCCTCGGTTTTTAGCTAGTATCGGTTCATTGACAGATAAACGACGTCCTTTCCATTGTGTTACGATACAATTATTGTTATACTACTAATGCACAATAGTCTTCAGAATTCGACAAGTTTGAAAGAGATCGAGAAATAAAGGTCGCCAAATATTTTTACTCACAAATCACGATATAAACAAACAAATCAAATTTCACTTAATTAAAAGAAATTATAAATGAAACACGAAGACACTCACTGCACCACAATTGACCAATAGAGACACAATTTTTTCTCAAGAGTAACAATAAATTACATTTACTTATAAATCATAATGTACAAACAATAGCACCAACTGCTCCAATTGAAAAAAAGATACAAAGAACCACAGAGCAATGTAAGTTTTTTATAGCAAGCCCTTCAACAATTGCAAAAAAGTATCCAATGATCAAAAACTGAAAGAACCAAATTTATAAAAAAGATACTTTTGTTAGAGATTCGCAACGCATTCGCAATATCACCGATTGTTTCGATAAATGACTTAATCCTGAGTTAATCTGGTGGGGTCTGAACAAAACCAATACTTTTAAAAATGACACATCAAAATAAAAATGTTCGATTTATCTCATCTTATCAACATTAAATCTTCCTTATCCTCAGATTCTTCTGTCAGATTAAAGGAGATAACAGAAAATAAGAATTCTTGATATGCAAAATATCAGAGAAATTCAATGTTAAATTTCAATTTAAATTCAACTTATCTTCACATTTTCAACTTTAAATCCTTCTTATCCTCAGATACATTTATTAGATTTTAATAGCTGATGTCTTCGAAACAATGCAAACAGAAAATATATAATTTTACATTGTCCAAATTTCACAAAACTGCAACTTTAAATCCCAATTTAAATTCAACTTATCTCACTTTCTCAACTTTAAATCCCCCTTAATTTCAAACCCATCAATTAGATTTTAATAGTTAGTATATATTCAAAACAACAGAAATAGTAAATAAGAATTCTGAATTGTCCAAATGTTACAAAATTTCAACTTTAAATCCCAATTTAAATCCAACTTATCTTCACTTTTTCAACTTTAAATCCCTCTTATCCTCAAATCCACAGATTAGATTTTAATAGTTAGCGTTTTCGAAACAATGTAAACAGAAAATAAGAATTTGGAATTCCCGAAATGTCAGAAAAATTCATCATTAAATCACTCATCCTCACTTAAAAATTGAACCGTAACAATTGGTGGTGACTTTGAAGCAATTTCGAACGG
Source organism: Anthophora plumipes (assembly GCA_951804975.1). Classification (NCBI taxonomy): domain Eukaryota; kingdom Metazoa; phylum Arthropoda; class Insecta; order Hymenoptera; family Apidae; genus Anthophora; species Anthophora plumipes. The sequence continues at coordinate 32,260 of CATORF010000922.1, forward strand.
GAAATAAAATTCCTGAAATTCTGAGAATGTGATAAAAGTTCACCAGACTAACGTAGGATTAATAAACGAAGTGTCTTAAACGGCAGAGGGGATCAAGACGATGACGAAAGTGAACGAATTTAGCGGGACACCACGGAAGAGTACGACGACCAGAGAAAGACTCCAGGCACCACTGGTTGCAGCATTAACATCATCATCAGCATCAGGCCTCCTCTTCGTCACTACCACCACCAAGCATCGCCGACAGCAGTGCTGACAACGGTGCCCTTAAAGCCTGTCTACTTTCACGAAGCGTACGGCCTACTCGACCGTAAACACTAATAATTTGTTGTTTCGTGGTTGTTAACTCTCTCGCGAACCATCAACGATACTATGGGTCACGATAGTGTAGACGCGGAGGGATATGTGTGTAGGTATATATCACAAAGCGGAATAATTCCGTCTGGTTGGAAAGGTGTTCGCAGCTTTCTATTAATAAGTCACCCGTTACTGATACGGTGCTACAGAGTTGTTTATGATAAGTTTAGTAAAATTATGGCCGTAAGATTGGAAGTTAGTGGTATTAGCGCGTTTCTTGGTGCAGGAATAGTAACAGAGATTTGGAAGTGAAACAGGAACGATATTTATTAGATCGTGTATTATGAAATGTATGATTTCTAATCATTCGCAAATTGATCGTTCCAAGTGATTAGTTGAGTGTTGAAAATGTTGTTGAGTTTTTTTTTCTGTGTTGACTTAAAGATTTTTAAATTATCGTTCGAGCCATTTAAAGGTGTTCGTATTAGGAAGCAATCAATATGCATGTGACATTTCGATCTAACATTTCGTATTACAGGAGGTAGTAACTGATAGTTTGATTGAATAATGAATAGTTTGTTACAAGGTTTCGATTTTTGATAATATACATCGAGTGACATTAATGGGACAGAAAGTGTTAAAACTGTAGCTAACAGCAGTTGCGAATTTTTTCTAATTTTAGAATATATACCTAACTTTTTTCAGAAGTCTTAGTACGAATATATGAAGTTTTCAAAACATAGAGTTATAATAAATTAAATTTCTGAAAAATACGAGCTTTCCATTCTTAGTGTACGTAGTGTGAAATTTATATGTACAGATCGTGTTAAAAATATAACTACCAACAGTAATTATTTTTTGCAAATTTTTGAATATAAACGTTACATTTTCGATGTGAAAGAATTTTTCTAAAAAACAGAGTTGCAGGAAAAACAAACTTGTTCTTCTTAGTATATATAGCGTAAAAGTGATGATGCAGAAAGTGTTAAAAGTGCAATAACCAGTAGCAATGAGATTTTGCAAATTTTCAAATACATTCATCACATTTTAAGGTATGAAAGAATTTTTCTAAGTAATACAGTGGCAGAAAATTAAGTTTCTTAAGAAGAAAAATACAAGATTTTCCTTCTAGTGTATAAATAGTGTGAAATTAATGGTGCAGAAAGCACTAAAAGTATAACTATCAGCAGTAATGAATTTTTGCAAATTTTTGAATACACATCTCACATTTTTCGATATGAAAGAATTTTTCTAAGGAATAAAGTGGCAGAAAATTCAGTTTCTGAAAAATACAAGATTTCTCTTCTTAATATACCTAGTGTGAAATTAATAGCACAGAAAGTGTCAAAAGTGTAACTATCGATAGCAATTAAATGTTTGCAAATTGTTAAATATACACCTGACATTTTTCGTTATAAAACAATGTTTTTCTATAAAACAGAATTGTTGCAAATTAAATTTCGAAAAAAACACAAGCGCTTCTTTGTATACGTAGTGCAAAATGAATGGCACAGAAAGTTCTAAAAGTACAATTACCAGCAGTCGTGAATTCTTGCACTTCGCTTATCAAAAAATGTTCAATACGAAAGAATTTTTTGATGTTCTCTAATATATTCATCGAATCGTAAAATTTCCCTTTTCGGTAATATTTCAAAGTATACCTCAACAAGAAATGCAAGTTCTAGCGAAAATTATAACTATATTTCACTTTCAAGAATGAAATATTAAATTTTATATAATACTAAATATTATAAATCATAACATTAAACTTTATAAATACAAAACTTTCAAATATGAAATAATATTGCCAGAAATTCAGCGAAAGATC
>CATORF010000924.1:600000-836000 GCA_951804975.1 Anthophora plumipes
ATTCTGCATACTTCTGACAGAAGTCTCACCAAGATTATCGTAGAAAATGCATATCTCAGCTTGAAACCCGACGAAATCCAAGATATCGCCGGTTCTGCATATCAAACGCACTGTGGAGTGGTGAAAACACCAGATAACGTGTTTCTCGCATTATGTAGCTCGAAAAGAGCGTTCTCGAAGATTCTGCATACTTCTGACAGAAGTCTCACCAAGATTATCGCAGAAAATGCATATCTCAGCTTGAAAACCCAGGAAAAGCAAGATTTCGCCGGTTCTGCATGTCAAACGCACTGTGGATTGGTGAATACACCAGAAAACGTGTTTCTCGCATTAAATAGCTCGAAAAGAGAGATTTAGATGATTCTGCATACTTCTGACAGAAGACTCACCAAGATTATCGTAGAAAATGCATATCTCAGCTTGAAACCCGACGAAATTCAAGATGTCGCCGGTTCTGCATATCAAACGCACTGTGGAGTGGTGAATACACCAGAAAACGTGTTTCTCGCATTAAATAGCTCGAAAAGAGCGATCCCGATGATTCTGCATACTTCTGACAGAAGTCTCACCAAGATTATCGTTGAAAATGCACATCTCAGCTTGATACCCGACGAAAGCCAAGATGTCGCTGTTTCTGCATATCAAACGCACTGTGGAGTGGTGAAAACACCAGATAACGTGTTTCTCGCATTATGTAGCTCGAAAAGAGCGTTCTCGAAGATTCTGCATACTTCTGACAGAAGTCTCACCAAGATTATCGAAGAAAATGCATATCTCAACTTGAAACCCGACCGAAACAAAGATATCTCCGGTTCTGCATGTCAAACGTACTGTGGAGTGGTGAATACACCAGAAAACGTGTTTCTCGCATTAAATAGCTCGAAAAGAGCGATCTAGATGATTCTACATACTTCTGACAGAAGACTCACCAAGATTATCGCAGAAAATGCATATCTCAGCTTGAAACATCACGAAAATCAAGATGTCGCCGGTTCTGCATATCAAACGCACTGTGAAGTCGTGAAAACAACCAGACAACGTGTTTCTCGCATTAAATAGCTCGCAAAGAGCGATCCCGATGATTCTGCATACTTCTGACAGAAGTCTCACCAAGATTATCGTTGAAAATGCACATCTCAGCTTGAAACCCGACGAAATCCAAGATGTCGGCGGTTCTGCATATCAAACGCAATGTGGAGTGGTGAAAACACCAGATAACGTGTTTCTCGCATTAAATAGCTCGAAAAAAGGGATCTCGATGATTCTGCATACTTCTGACAGAAGACTCACCAAGATCATCGCAGAAAATGCATATCTCAGCTGGAAACACCACGAAAATCAAGATATCGCCGGTTCTGCATATAAAACGCACTGTGGAATGTTGAAAACACCAGAAAACTTGTTTTTTCGCATTAAATAGCTCGAAAAGAGCGATCTCGAAGATTCTGCATACTTCTGACAGAAGTCTCACAAAGATTAACGTAGAAAATGCATATCTCAGCTTGAAACCCGACGAAATCCAAGATGTCGCCGGTTCTGCATATCAAACGCACTGTGGAGTTGTGAAAACACCAGATAACGTGTTTCTCGCATTATGTAGCTCGAAAAGAGCGTTCTCGAAGATTCTGCATACTTCTGACAGAAGTCTCACCAAGATTATCGTAGAAAATGCATATCTCAACTTGAAACCCGACCGAAACAAAGATATCTCCGGTTCTGCATGTCAAACGTACTGTGGAGTGGTGAATACACCAGAAAACGTGTTTCTCGCATTAAATAGCTCGAAAAGAGCGATCTAGATGATTCTACATACTTCTGACAGAAGACTCACCAAGATTATCGCAGAAAATGCATATCTCAGCTTGAAACATCACGAAAATCAAGATGTCGCCGGTTCTGCATATCAAACGCAATGTGTAGTGGTGAAAACACCAGATAATGTGTTTCTCGCATTAAATAGCTCGAAAAAAGGGATCTCGATGATTCTGCATACTTCTGACAGAAGACTCACCAAGATTATCGCAGAAGATGCATATCTCAGCTGGAAACACCACGAAAATCAAGATGTCGCTGGTTCTGCATATCAAACGCACTGTGGAGTCGTGAAAACAACCAGACAACGTGTTTCTCGCATTAAATAGCTCGCAAATAGCGATCCCGATGATTCTGCATACTTCTGACAGAAGTCTCACCAAGATTATCGTTGAAAATGCACATCTCAGCTTGATACCCGACGAAAGCCAAGATGTCGCTGTTTCTGCATATCAAACGCACTGTGGAGTGGTGAAAACACCAGATAACGTGTTTCTCGCATTATGTAGCTCGAAAAGAGCGTTCTCGAAGATTCTGCATACTTCTGTCAGAAGTCTCACCAAGATTATCGAAGAAAATGCATATCTCAACTTGAAACCCGACCGAAACAAAGATATCTCCGGTTCTGCATGTCAAACGTACTGTGGAGTGGTGAATACACCAGAAAACGTGTTTCTCGCATTAAATAGCTCGAAAAGAGCGATCTAGATGATTCTACATACTTCTGACAGAAGACTCACCAAGATTATCGCAGAAAATGCATATCTCAGCTTGAAACATCACGAAAATCAAGATGTCGCCGGTTCTGCATATCAAACGCACTGTGAAGTCGTGAAAACTACCAGACAACGTGTTTCTCGCATTAAATAGCTCGCAAAGAGCGATCCCGATGATTCTGCATACTTCTGACAGAAGTCTCACCAAGATTATCGTTGAAAATGCACATCTCAGCTTGAAACCCGACGAAATCCAAGATGTCGGCGGTTCTGCATATCAAACGCAATGTGGAGTGGTGAAAACACCAGATAACGTGTTTCTCGCATTAAATAACTCGAAAAAAGGGATCTCGATGATTTTGCATACTTCTGACAGAAGACTCACCAAGATCATCGCAGAAAATGCATATCTCAGCTGGAAACACCACGAAAATCAAGATATCGCCGGTTCTGCATATAAAACGCACTGTGGAATGTTGAAAACACCAGAAAACTTGTTTTTTCGCATTAAATAGCTCGAAAAGAGCGATCTCGAAGATTCTGCATACTTCTGACAGAAGTCTCACAAAGATTAACGTAGAAAATGCATATCTCAGCTTGAAACCCGACGAAATCCAAGATGTCGCCGGTTCTGCATATCAAACGCACTGTGGAGTTGTGAAAACACCAGATAACGTGTTTCTCGCATTATGTAGCTCGAAAAGAGCGTTCTCGAAGATTCTGCATACTTCTGACAGAAGTCTCACCAAGATTATCGTAGAAAATGCATATCTCAACTTGAAACCCGACCGAAACAAAGATATCTCCGGTTCTGCATGTCAAACGTACTGTGGAGTGGTGAATACACCAGAAAACGTGTTTCTCGCATTAAATAGCTCGAAAAGAGCGATCTAGATGATTCTACATACTTCTGACAGAAGACTCACCAAGATTATCGCAGAAAATGCATATCTCAGTTTGAACCCCGACGAAATCCAAGATGTCGCAGTTTCTGCATATCAAACGCACTGTGGAGTGGTGAAAACACCCGAAATCGTGTTTCTCGCATTAAGTAGCTCGAAAAGAGCAATCTCGAAGATTCTGCATACTTCTGACAGAAGCCTCACCAGGATTATCGTAGAAAATGCATATCTGAGCTTGAAACCCGACTAAATCCAAGATGTCGCCGGTTCTGCATATCAAACGCACTGTGGAGTGGTGAAAACACCAGATATCGTGTTTCTCGCATTCTGTAGCTCGAAAAGAGCGTTCTCGAAGATTCTGCATACTTCTGACAGAAGTCTCTCCAAGATTATCGTAGAAAATACCATATCTCAGCTTGAAACCCGACCGAAACAAAGATATCTCTGGTTCTGCATGTCAAACGTACTGTGGAGTGGTGAATACACCAGAAAACGTGTTTCTCGCATTAAATAGCTCGCAAAGAGCGATCCCGATGATTCTGCATACTTCTGACAGAAGTCTCACCAAGATTATCGTTGAAAATGCACATCTCAGCTTGAAACCCGACGAAATCCAAGATGTCGGCGGTTCTGCATATCAAACGCAATGTGGAGTGGTGAAAACACCAGATAACGTGTTTCTCGCATTAAATAACTCGAAAAAAGGGATCTCGATGATTTTGCATACTTCTGACAGAAGACTCACCAAGATCATCGCAGAAAATGCATATCTCAGCTGGAAACACCACGAAAATCAAGATATCGCCGGTTCTGCATATAAAACGCACTGTGGAATGTTGAAAACACCAGAAAACTTGTTTTTTCGCATTAAATAGCTCGAAAAGAGCGATCTCGAAGATTCTGCATACTTCTGACAGAAGTCTCACAAAGATTAACGTAGAAAATGCATATCTCAGCTTGAAACCCGACGAAATCCAAGATGTCGCCGGTTCTGCATATCAAACGCACTGTGGAGTTGTGAAAACACCAGATAACGTGTTTCTCGCATTATGTAGCTCGAAAAGAGCGTTCTCGAAGATTCTGCATACTTCTGACAGAAGTCTCACCAAGATTATCGTAGAAAATGCATATCTCAACTTGAAACCCGACCGAAACAAAGATATCTCCGGTTCTGCATGTCAAACGTACTGTGGAGTGGTGAATACACCAGAAAACGTGTTTCTCGCATTAAATAGCTCGAAAAGAGCGATCTAGATGATTCTACATACTTCTGACAGAAGACTCACCAAGATTATCGCAGAAAATGCATATCTCAGTTTGAACCCCGACGAAATCCAAGATGTCGCAGTTTCTGCATATCAAACGCACTGTGGAGTGGTGAAAACACCCGAAATCGTGTTTCTCGCATTAAGTAGCTCGAAAAGAGCAATCTCGAAGATTCTGCATACTTCTGACAGAAGCCTCACCAGGATTATCGTAGAAAATGCATATCTGAGCTTGAAACCCGACTAAATCCAAGATGTCGCCGGTTCTGCATATCAAACGCACTGTGGAGTGGTGAAAACACCAGATATCGTGTTTCTCGCATTCTGTAGCTCGAAAAGAGCGTTCTCGAAGATTCTGCATACTTCTGACAGAAGTCTCTCCAAGATTATCGTAGAAAATACCATATCTCAGCTTGAAACCCGACCGAAACAAAGATATCTCTGGTTCTGCATGTCAAACGTACTGTGGAGTGGTGAATACACCAGAAAACGTGTTTCTCGCATTAAATAGCTCGAAAAGAGCGATCCAGATGGTTCTACATACTTCTGACAGAAGACTCACCAAGATTATCGCAGAGAATGCATATCTCAGTATGAACCCCGACGAAATCCAAGATGTCGCCGGTTCTGTATATCAAACGCACTGTGGAATGTTGAAAACACCAGAAAATTTGTTTTTTCGCATTAAATAGCTTGAAAAGAGCGATCTAGATGATTCTGTATACTTCTGACTGAAGTCGCACCAAGATTATCATAGACAATCTATATCTCAGCTTGAAACCTCACGAAAATCCAGATGTCGCCGGTTCTGCATATCAAACGCACTGTGGAGTCGTGAAAACATCCAGACAACGTGTTTCTCGCATTAAATAGCTCGAAAAGAGCGATCCCGATGATTCTGCATACTTCTGACAGAAGTCTCACCAAGATTATCGTTGAAAATGCATATCTCAGCTTGATGCCCGACGAAAGCCAAGATGTCGCCGGTTCTGCATATCAAACGCACTGTGGAGTGGTGAAAACACCTGATAACGTGTTTCTCGCATTATGTAGCTCGAAAAGAGCGTTCTCGAAGATTCTGCATACTTCTGACAGAAGTCTCTCCAAGATTCTCGTAGAAAATACCAAATCTCAGCTTGAAACCCGACCGAAACAAAGATATCGCCGGTTCTGCATATCACACGCACTGTGGAATGTTGAAAACACCAGAAAACTTGTTTTTTCGCATTAAATAGCTCGAAACGAGCGATCTAGATGATTCTGCATACTTCTTACTGAAGTCTCACCAATATTACGTCAGAAAATGCATATCTCAGCTTGAAACCTCACGAAAATCAAGATGTTGCCGGTTCTGCATATCAAACGCACTGTGGAGTGGTGAAAACACCAGATATCGTGTTTCTCGCATTAAATAGCTCGCAAAGAGGGATCTCGATGATTCTGCATACTTCTGACAGAAGACTCACCAAGATTATCGCAGAAAATGCATATCTCAGCTGGAAACACAACGAAAATCAAGATATCGCCGGTTCTGCATATAAAACGCGCTGTGGAATGTTGAAAACACCAGAAAACTTGTTTTTTCGCATTACATAGCTTGAAAACAGCGATCTAGTTGATTCTGCATACTTCTGACTGAAGTGTCACCAAGATTATCGCAGAAAATCCATATCTCAGCTTGAAACATCACGAAAATTAAGATGTCGCCGGTTCTGCATATCAAACGCACTGTGGAGTGGTGAAAACACCAGATATCGTGTTTCTCGCATTCTGTAGCTCGAAAAGAGCGTTCTCGAAGATTCTGCATACTTCTGACTGAAGTGTCACCAAGATTATCGCAGAAAATCCATATCTCAGCTTGAAACATCACGAAAATTAAGATGTCGCCGGTTCTGTATATCAAACGCACTGTGGAGTGGTGAAAACACCACATATCGTGTTTCGCGCAATAAGTAGCTCGAAAAAAGGGATCTCGATGACTCTGCATACTTCTGACAGAAGACTCACCAACATCATCGCAGAAAATGCATATCTCAGCTGGAAACACCACGAAAATCAACATATCGCCGGTTCTGCATATAAAACGCACTGTGGAATGTTGAAAACACCAGAAAACTTGTTTTTTCGCATTAAATAGCTTGAAAAGAGCGATCTAGATGATTCTGTATACTTCTGACTGAAGTCGCACCAAGATTATCATAGACAATCCATATCTCAGCTTGAAACCTCACGAAAATCAAGATGTCGCCGGTTCTGCATATCAAACGCACTGTGGAGTGGTGAAAACACCAGATAACGTGTTTCTCGCATTATGTAGCTCGAAAAGAGCGTTCTCGAAGATTCTGCATACTTCTGACAGAAGTCTCTCCTAGATTATCGTAGAAAATACCATATCTCAGCTTGAAACCCGACCGAAACAAAGATATCTCTGGTTCTGCATGTCAAACGTACTGTGGAGTGGTGAATACACCAGAAAACGTGTTTCTCGCATTAAATAGCTCGAAAAGAGCGATCCAGATGGTTCTACATACTTCTGACAGAAGACTTACCAAGATTATCGCAGAAAATGCATATCTCAGATGGAAACACCACGAAAATCAAGATATCGCCGGTTCTGCATATCAAACGCACTGTGGAATGTTGAAAACACCAGAAAACTTGTTTTTTCGCATTAAATAGCTCGAAACGAGCGATCTAGATGATTCTGCATACTTCTGACTGAAGTCTCACCAATATTATGTCAGAAAATGCATATCTCGGCTTGAAACCTCACGAAAATCAAGATGTTGCCGGTTCTGCGTATCAAACGCACTGTGGAGTGGTGAAAACACCAGATATCGTGTTTCTCACATTAAATAGCTCGCAAAGAGGGATCTCGATGATTCTGCATACTTCTGACAGAAGACTCACCAAGATTATCGCAGAAAATGCATATCTCAGCTGGAAACACAACGAAAATCAAGATATCGCCGGTTCTGCATATAAAACGCGCTGTGGAATGTTGAAAACACCAGAAAACTTGTTTTTTCGCATTACATAGCTTGAAAACAGCGATCTAGATGATTCTGCATACTTCTGACAGAAGACTCACCAAGATTATCGCAGAAAATGCATATCTCAGCTGGAAACACCACGAAAATCAAGATATCGCCGGTTCTGCATATCACACGCACTGTGGAATGTTGAAAACACCAGAAAACTTGTTTTTTCGCATTAAATAGCTCGAAACGAGCGATCTAGATGATTCTGCATACTTCTGACTGAAGTCTCACCAATATTATGTCAGAAAATGCATATCTCAGCTTGAAACCTCACGAAAATCAAGATGTTGCCGGTTCTACATATCAAACGCACTGTGGAGTGGTGAAAACACCAGATATCGTGTTTCTCGCATTATGTAGCTCGAAAAGAGCGTTCTCGAAGATTCTGCATACTTCTGACAGAAGTCTCACCAAGATTATCGCAGAAAATGCATATCTCAGCTTGAAAACCCACGAAAAGCAAGATTTCGCCGGTTCTGCATGTCAAACGTACTGTGGAGTGGTGAATACACCAGAAAACGTGTTTCTCGCATTAAATAGCTCGAAAAAAGGGATCTCGATGATTCTGCATACTTCTGACAGAAGACTCACCAAGATTATCGCAGAAAATGCATATCTCAGCTGGAAACACCACGAAAATCAAGATATCGCCGGTTCTGCATATCACACGCACTGTGGAATGTTGAAAACACCAGAAAACTTGTTTTTTCGCATTAAATAGCTCGAAACGAGCGATCTAGATGATTCTGCATATTTCTGACTGAAGTCTCACCAATATTACGTCAGAAAATGCATATCTCAGCTTGAAACCTCACGAAAATCAAGATATTGCCGGTTCTGCATATCAAACGCACTGTGGAGTGGTGAAAACACCAGATATCGTGTTTCTCGCATTATGTAGCTCGAAAAGAGCGTTCTCGAAGATTCTGCATACTTCTGACAGAAGTCTCACCAAGATTATCGCAGAAAATGCATATCTCAGCTTGAAACCTCACGAAAATCAAGATGTCGCCGGTTCTGCATATAAAACGCACTGTGGAATGTTGAAAACTCCAGAATACTTGTTTTTTCGCATTACATAGCTTGAAAACAGCGATCTAGTTGATTCTGCATACTTCTGACTGAAGTGTCACCAAGATTATCGCAGAAAATCCATATCTCAGCTTGAAACATCACGAAAATTAAGATGTCGCCGGTTCTGCATATCAAACGCACTGTGGAGTCGTGAAAACAACCAGACAACGTGTTTCTCGCATTAAATAGGTCGAAAAGAGCGATCCCGATGATTCTGCATACTTCTGACAGAAGTCTCACCAAGATTATCGCAGAAAATGCATATCTCAGCTTGAAACCTCACGAAAATCAAGATGTCGCCGGTTCTGCATATAAAACGCACTGTGGAATGTTGAAAACACCAGAATACTTGTTTTTTCACATTAATTAGCTCGAAAAGAGCGATCTAAATGATTCTGCATACTTCGGACTGAAGTGTCACGAAGATTATCGCAGAAAATCCATATCTCAGCTTGAAACCTCACGAAAACCAAGTTATCTCCGGTTCTGCATATCAAACGCACTGTGGAGTGGTGAAAACACCAGATAACGTGTTTCTCGCATTATGTAGCTCGAAAAGAGCGTTCTCGAAGATTCTGCATACTTCTGACAGAAGTCTCTCCAAGATTATCGTAGAAAATACCATATCTCAGCTTGAAACCCGACCGAAACAAAGATATCTCTGGTTCTGCATGTCAAACGTACTGTGGAGTGGTGAATACACCAGAAAACGTGTTTCTCGCATTAAATAGCTCGAAAAGAGCGATCCAGATGGTTCTACATACTTCTGACAGAAGACTTACCAAGATTATCGCAGAAAATGCATATCTCAGCTGGAAACACCACGAAAATCAAGATATCGCCGGTTCTGCATATAGAACGCGCTGTGGAATGTTGAAAACACCAGAAAACTTGTTTTTCCGCATTACATAGCTTGAAAACAGCGATCTAGATGATTTTGCATACTTCTGACAGAAGACTCACCAAGATTATCGCAGAAAATGCATATCTCAGCTGGAAACACCACGAAAATCAAGATATCGCCGGTTCTGCATATCACACGCACTGTGGAATGTTGAAAACACCAGAAAACTAGTTTTTTCGCATTAAATAGCTCGAAACGAGCGATCTAGATGATTCTGCATACTTCTGACTGAAGTCTCACCAATATTATGTCAGAAAATGCATATCTCAGCTTGAAACCTCACGAAAATCAAGATGTCGCCCGTTCTGCATATCAAACGCACTGTGGAGTCGTGAAAACAACCAGACTACGTGTTTCTCGCATTAAATAGCTCGAAACGAGCGATCTAGATGATTCTGCATACTTCTGACTGAAGTCTCACCAATATTATGTCAGAAAATGCATATCTCAGCTTGAAACCTCACGAAAATCAAGATGTTGCCGGTTCTACATATCAAACGCACTGTGGAGTGGTGAAAACACCAGATATCGTGTTTCTCGCATTATGTAGCTCGAAAAGAGCGTTCTCGAAGATTCTGCATACTTCTGACAGAAGTCTCACCAAGATTATCGCAGAAAATGCATATCTCAGCTTGAAAACCCACGAAAAGCAAGATTTCGCCGGTTCTGTATGTCAAACGTACTGTGGAGTGGTGAATACACCAGAAAACGTGTTTCTCGCATTAAATAGCTCGAAAAAAGGGATCTCGATGATTCTGCATACTTCTGACAGAAGACTCACCAAGATTATCGCAGAAAATGCATATCTCAGCTGGAAACACCACGAAAATCAAGATATCGCCGGTTCTGCATATCACACGCACTGTGGAATGTTGAAAACACCAGAAAACTTGTTTTTTCGCATTAAATAGCTCGAAACGAGCGATCTAGATGATTCTGCATACTTCTGACTGAAGTCTCACCAATATTACGTCAGAAAATGCATATCTCAGCTTGAAACCTCACGAAAATCAAGATGTTGCCGGTTCTGCATATCAAACGCACTGTGGAGTGGTGAAAACACCAGATATCGTGTTTCTCGCATTAAATAGCTCGCAAGGAGGGATCTCGATGATTCTGCATACTTCTGACAGTAGACTCACCAAGATTATCGCAGAAAATGCATATCTCAGCTGGAAACACAACGAAAATCAAGATATCGCCGGTTCTGCATATAAAACGCGCTGTGGAATGTTGAAAACACCAGAAAACTTGTTTTTTCGCATTACATAGCTTGAAAACAGCGATCTAGATGATTCTGCATACTTCTGACTGAAGTGTCACCAAGATTATCGCAGAAAATCCATATCTCAGCTTGAAACATCACGAAAATTAAGATGTCGCCGGTTCTGCATATCAAACGCACTGTGGAGTCGTGAAAACAACCAGACAACGTGTTTCTCGCATTAAATGGCTCGAAAAGAGCGATCCCGATGATTCTGCATACTTCTGACAGAAGTCTCACCAAGATTATCGCAGAAAATGCATATCTCAGCTGGAAACACCACGAAAATCAAGATATCGCCGGTTCTGCATCTAAAACGCGCTGTGGAATGTTGAAAACACCAGAAAACTTGTATTTTCGCATTACATAGCTTGAAAACAGCGATCTAGATGATTCTGCATACTTCTGACAGAAGACTCACCAAGATTATCGCAGAAAATGCATATCTCAGCTGGAAACACCACGAAAATCAAGATATCGCCGGTTCTGCATATCACACGCACTGTGGAGTGGTGAAAACACCAGATAACTTGTTTCTCGCATTAAATAGCTCGAAACGAGCGATCTCGATGATTAAGCATACTTCGGACAGAAGTCTCACCAAGATTATCGTAAAAAAATGCATATCTCAGCTTGAAACCCCACGAAAACCAAGATATCGCTGTTTCTGCAAATCAAACGCACTGTGGAGTGGTGAAAACACCAGATAACTTGTTTCTCGCATTAAATAGCTGGAAACGAGCGATCTCGATGATTAAGCATACTTCGGACAGAAGTCTCACCAAGATTATCGTAAAAAAATGCATATCTCAGCTTGAAACCCCACGAAAACCAAGATTTCGCTGGTTCTGCATATCAAACGCACTGTGGAGTGGTGAAAACACCAGATAACGTGTTTTTCGCATTAAATAGCTCGAATAGTACGATCTCGATGATTCTGCATACTTCGGACTGAAGTCTCACCAAGATTATCGCAGAAAATGCATATCTGAACTTGAAACCCCACGTAAACCAAGATATCGGTGGTTCTGCATATCAAACGCACTGTGGAGTGGTGAAAACACCAGATAACTTGTTTCTCGCATTAAATAGCTTGAAAAGTGCGATCTCGATGATTCTGCATACTTCGGACAGAAGTCTCACCATGATTATCGTAAAAAATGCATATCTCAGCTTGAAACCCCACGAAAACCAAGATATCGCTGTTTCTGCATATCAAACGCACTGTGGAGTGGTGAAAACACCAGATAACTTGTTTCTCGCATTAAATAGCTCGAAACGAGCGATCTCGATGATTAAGCATACTTCGGACAGAAGTCTCACCAAGATTATCGTAAAAAAATGCATATCTCAGCTTGAAACCCCACGAAAACCAAGATTTCGCTGGTTCTGCATATCAAACGCACTGTGGAGTGCTGAAAACACCAGATAACGTGTTTGTCGCATTAAATAGCTCGAAAAGTGCGATCTCGATGTTTCTGCATACTTCGGACAGAAGTCTCATCAAGATTATCGTAAAAAATGCATATCTCAGCTTGAAACCTCACGAAAATCAAGATGTCGCCGGTTCTGCATATAAAACGCACTGTGGAATGTTGAAAACACCAGAATACTTGTTTTTTCACATTAATTAGCTCGAAAAGAGCGATCTAAATGATTCTGCATACTTCGGACTGAAGTGTCACGAAGATTATCGCAGAAAATCCATATCTCAGCTTGAAACCTCACGAAAACCAAGTTATCTCCGGTTCTGCATATCAAACGCACTGTGGAGTGGTGAAAACACCAGATAACGTGTTTCTCGCATTATGTAGCTCGAAAAGAGCGTTCTCGAAGATTCTGCATACTTCTGACAGAAGTCTCTCCAAGATTATCGTAGAAAATACCATATCTCAGCTTGAAACCCGACCGAAACAAAGATATCTCTGGTTCTGCATGTCAAACGTACTGTGGAGTGGTGAATACACCAGAAAACGTGTTTCTCGCATTAAATAGCTCGAAAAGAGCGATCCAGATGGTTCTACATACTTCTGACAGAAGACTTACCAAGATTATCGCAGAAAATGCATATCTCAGCTGGAAACACCACGAAAATCAAGATATCGCCGGTTCTGCATATAGAACGCGCTGTGGAATGTTGAAAACACCAGAAAACTTGTTTTTCCGCATTACATAGCTTGAAAACAGCGATCTAGATGATTTTGCATACTTCTGACAGAAGACTCACCAAGATTATCGCAGAAAATGCATATCTCAGCTGGAAACACCACGAAAATCAAGATATCGCCGGTTCTGCATATCACACGCACTGTGGAATGTTGAAAACACCAGAAAACTAGTTTTTTCGCATTAAATAGCTCGAAACGAGCGATCTAGATGATTCTGCATACTTCTGACTGAAGTCTCACCAATATTATGTCAGAAAATGCATATCTCAGCTTGAAACCTCACGAAAATCAAGATGTCGCCCGTTCTGCATATCAAACGCACTGTGGAGTCGTGAAAACAACCAGACTACGTGTTTCTCGCATTAAATAGCTCGAAACGAGCGATCTAGATGATTCTGCATACTTCTGACTGAAGTCTCACCAATATTATGTCAGAAAATGCATATCTCAGCTTGAAACCTCACGAAAATCAAGATGTTGCCGGTTCTACATATCAAACGCACTGTGGAGTGGTGAAAACACCAGATATCGTGTTTCTCGCATTATGTAGCTCGAAAAGAGCGTTCTCGAAGATTCTGCATACTTCTGACAGAAGTCTCACCAAGATTATCGCAGAAAATGCATATCTCAGCTTGAAAACCCACGAAAAGCAAGATTTCGCCGGTTCTGTATGTCAAACGTACTGTGGAGTGGTGAATACACCAGAAAACGTGTTTCTCGCATTAAATAGCTCGAAAAAAGGGATCTCGATGATTCTGCATACTTCTGACAGAAGACTCACCAAGATTATCGCAGAAAATGCATATCTCAGCTGGAAACACCACGAAAATCAAGATATCGCCGGTTCTGCATATCACACGCACTGTGGAATGTTGAAAACACCAGAAAACTTGTTTTTTCGCATTAAATAGCTCGAAACGAGCGATCTAGATGATTCTGCATACTTCTGACTGAAGTCTCACCAATATTACGTCAGAAAATGCATATCTCAGCTTGAAACCTCACGAAAATCAAGATGTTGCCGGTTCTGCATATCAAACGCACTGTGGAGTGGTGAAAACACCAGATATCGTGTTTCTCGCATTAAATAGCTCGCAAGGAGGGATCTCGATGATTCTGCATACTTCTGACAGTAGACTCACCAAGATTATCGCAGAAAATGCATATCTCAGCTGGAAACACAACGAAAATCAAGATATCGCCGGTTCTGCATATAAAACGCGCTGTGGAATGTTGAAAACACCAGAAAACTTGTTTTTTCGCATTACATAGCTTGAAAACAGCGATCTAGATGATTCTGCATACTTCTGACTGAAGTGTCACCAAGATTATCGCAGAAAATCCATATCTCAGCTTGAAACATCACGAAAATTAAGATGTCGCCGGTTCTGCATATCAAACGCACTGTGGAGTCGTGAAAACAACCAGACAACGTGTTTCTCGCATTAAATGGCTCGAAAAGAGCGATCCCGATGATTCTGCATACTTCTGACAGAAGTCTCACCAAGATTATCGCAGAAAATGCATATCTCAGCTGGAAACACCACGAAAATCAAGATATCGCCGGTTCTGCATCTAAAACGCGCTGTGGAATGTTGAAAACACCAGAAAACTTGTATTTTCGCATTACATAGCTTGAAAACAGCGATCTAGATGATTCTGCATACTTCTGACAGAAGACTCACCAAGATTATCGCAGAAAATGCATATCTCAGCTGGAAACACCACGAAAATCAAGATATCGCCGGTTCTGCATATCACACGCACTGTGGAGTGGTGAAAACACCAGATAACTTGTTTCTCGCATTAAATAGCTCGAAACGAGCGATCTCGATGATTAAGCATACTTCGGACAGAAGTCTCACCAAGATTATCGTAAAAAAATGCATATCTCAGCTTGAAACCCCACGAAAACCAAGATATCGCTGTTTCTGCAAATCAAACGCACTGTGGAGTGGTGAAAACACCAGATAACTTGTTTCTCGCATTAAATAGCTGGAAACGAGCGATCTCGATGATTAAGCATACTTCGGACAGAAGTCTCACCAAGATTATCGTAAAAAAATGCATATCTCAGCTTGAAACCCCACGAAAACCAAGATTTCGCTGGTTCTGCATATCAAACGCACTGTGGAGTGGTGAAAACACCAGATAACGTGTTTTTCGCATTAAATAGCTCGAATAGTACGATCTCGATGATTCTGCATACTTCGGACTGAAGTCTCACCAAGATTATCGCAGAAAATGCATATCTGAACTTGAAACCCCACGTAAACCAAGATATCGGTGGTTCTGCATATCAAACGCACTGTGGAGTGGTGAAAACACCAGATAACTTGTTTCTCGCATTAAATAGCTTGAAAAGTGCGATCTCGATGATTCTGCATACTTCGGACAGAAGTCTCACCATGATTATCGTAAAAAATGCATATCTCAGCTTGAAACCCCACGAAAACCAAGATATCGCTGTTTCTGCATATCAAACGCACTGTGGAGTGGTGAAAACACCAGATAACTTGTTTCTCGCATTAAATAGCTCGAAACGAGCGATCTCGATGATTAAGCATACTTCGGACAGAAGTCTCACCAAGATTATCGTAAAAAAATGCATATCTCAGCTTGAAACCCCACGAAAACCAAGATTTCGCTGGTTCTGCATATCAAACGCACTGTGGAGTGCTGAAAACACCAGATAACGTGTTTGTCGCATTAAATAGCTCGAAAAGTGCGATCTCGATGTTTCTGCATACTTCGGACAGAAGTCTCATCAAGATTATCGTAAAAAATGCATATCTCAGCTTGAAACCCCACGAAAACCCAGATATCGCTGGTTCTGCATATCGAACGCACTGTGGAGTGCTGAAAACACCAGATAACGTGTTTGTCGCATTAAATAGCTCGAAAAGTGCGATCTCGATGATTCTGCATACTTCGGACAGAAGTCTCACCATGATTATCGTAAAAAATGCATATCTCAGCTTGAAACCCAACGAAAACCAAGATTTCGCTGATTCTGCATATCAAACGCACTGTGGAGTGGTGAAAACTCCAGATAACGTGTTTCTCGCATTCAATAGGTCGAAAAGAGCGATCTCCATGTTTCTGCATACTTCGGACAGAGGTCTCACCAAGATTATCGCAGAAAATGCATATCTCTGCTAGAAACCCCACGAAAACCAAGATATCTCCTGTTCTGCATATCTAACGAACTGTGGAGTGGTGAAAACCCCAGAAAACGTGTTTGTCGCATTAAATAGCTCGAAAAGTACGATCTCGATGACTCTGCATACTTCGGACAGAAGTCTCACCAAGATTATCGCAGAAAATGCATAATTGAGCTTGAAACCCCACGAAAACCAAGATATCGCTGGTTCTGCATATCAAACGCACTGCGGAGTGGTGAAAACACCAGATAACTTGTTTCTCGCATTAAATAGCTCGAAAAGAGCGATCTCGATGACTCTGCATACTTCGGACAGAAGTCTCACCAAGATTATCGCAGAAAATGCATATCTCTGCTAGAAACCCCACGAAAACCAAGATATCTCCTGTTCTGCATATCCAACGAACTGTGGAGTGGTGAAAACCCCAGAAAACGTGTTTGTCGCATTAAATAGCTCGAAAAGTACGATCTCGATGACTCTGCATACTTCGGACAGAAGTCTCACCAAGATTATCGCAGAAAATGCATATCTGAGCTTGAAACCCCACGAAAACCAAGATATCGTCGGTTCTGCATATCATACGCACTGTGGAGTGGTGAAAACACCAGATAACGTGTTTATCGCATTAAATAGCTCGAATAGAGCGATCTCGATGATTAAGCATACTTCGGACAGAAGTCTCACCAAGATTATCGTAAAAAATGCATATCTCAGCTTGAAACCCCACGAAAACCAAGATATCGTCGGTTCTGCATATCATACGCACAGTGGAGTGGTGAAAACACCAGATAACGTGTTTTTCGCATTAAATAGCTCGAATAGTACGATCTCGATGACTCTGCATACTTCGGACAGAAGTCTCACCATGATTATCGCAGAAAATGCATATCTGAGCTTGAAACCCCACGAAAACCAAGATATCGTCGGTTCTGTATATCATACGCACTGTAGAGTGGTGAAAACACCAGATAACGTGTTTTTCGCATTAAATAGCTCGAATAGAGCGATCTCGATGATTAAGCATACTTCGGACAGAAGTCTCACCAAGATTATCGTAAAAAATGCATATCTCAGCTTGAAACCCCACGAAAACCAAGATTTCGCTGGTTCTGCATATCAAACGCACTGCGGAGTGGTGAAAACACCAGATAACTTGTTTCTCGCATTAAATAGCTCGAAAAGAGCGATCTCGATGACTCTGCATACTTCGGACAGAAGTCTCACCATGATTATCGCAGAAAATGCATATCTGAGCTTGAAACCCCACGAAAACCAAGATATCGTCGGTTCTGTATATCATACGCACTGTGGAGTGGTGAAAACACCAGATAACGTGTTTCTCGCATTAAATAGCTCGAATAGAGCGATCTCGATGATTAAGCATACTACGGACAGAAGTCTCACCAAGATTATCGTAAAAAATGCATATCTCAGCTTGAAACCCCACGAAAACCAAGATTTCGCTGGTTCTGCATATCAAACGCACTGCGGAGTGGTGAAAACACCAGATAACTTGTTTCTCGCATTAAATAGCTCGAAAAGAGCGATCTCGATGACTCTGCATACTTCGGACAGAAGTCTCACCATGATTATCGCAGAAACTGCATATCTGAGCTTGAAACCCCACGAAAACCAAGATATCGCTGTTTCTGCATATCAAACGCACTGTGGAGTGGTGAAAACACCAGATAACTTGTTTCTCGCATTAAATAGCTCGAAACGAGCGATATCGATGATTAAGCATACTTCGGACAGAAGTCTCACCAGGATTATCGTAAAAAAATGCATATCTCAGCTTGAAACCCCACGAAAACCAAGATTTCGCTGGTTCTGCATATCAATCGCACTGTGGAGTGCTGAAAACACCAGATAACGTGTTTGTCGCATTAAATAGCTCGAAAAGTGCGATCTCGATGTTTCTGCATACTTCGGACAGAAGTCTCATCAAGATTATCGTAAAAAATGCATATCTTAGCTTGAAACCCCACGAAAACCCAGATATCGCTGGTTCTGCATATCGAACGCACTGTGGAGTGCTGAAAACACCAGATAACGTGTTTGTCGCATTAAATAGCTCGAAAAGTGCGATCTCGATGATTCTGCATACTTCGGACAGAAGTCTCACCATGATTATCGTAAAAAATGCATATCTCAGCTTGAAACCCAACGAAAACCAAGATTTCGCTGGTTCTGCATATCAAACGCACTGTGGAGTGGTGAAAACACCAGATAACGTGTTTCTCGCATTCAATAGGTCGAAAAGAGCGATCTCCATGTTTCTGCATACTTCGGACAGAGGTCTCACCAAGATTATCGCAGAAAATGCATATCTGAGCTTGAAACCCCACGTAAACCAAGATATCGCTGGTTCTGCATATCAAACGCACTGTGGAGTGGTGAAAACACCAGATAACTTGTTTCTCGCATTAAATAGCTCGAAACGAGCGATCTCGATGATTAAGCATACTTCGGACAGAGGTCTCACCAAGATTATCGCAGAAAATGCATATCTGAGCTTGAAACCCCACGTAAACCAAGATATCGCTGGTTCTGCATATCAAACGCACTGTGGAGTGGTGAAAACACCAGATAACTTGTTTCTCGCATTAAATAGCTCGAAACGAGCGATCTCGATGATTAAGCATACTTCGGACAGAAGTCTCACCAAGATTATCGTAAAAAAATGCATATCTCAGCTTGAAACCCCACGAAAACCAAGATATCGCTGTTTCTGCATATCAAACGCACTGTGGAGTGGTGAAAACACCAGATAACTTGTTTCTCGCATTAAATAGCTGGAAACGAGCGATCTCGATGATTAAGCATACTTCGGACGGAAGTCTCACCAAGATTATCGTAAAAAAATGCATATCTCAGCTTGAAACCCCACGAATACCAAGATTTCGCTGGTTCTGCATATCAAACGCACTGTGGAGTGGTGAAAACACCAGATAACGTGTTTTTCGCATTAAATAGCTCGAATAGTACGATCTCGATGATTCTGCATACTTCGGACTGAAGTCTCACCAAGATTATCGCAGAAAATGCATATCTGAGCTTGAAACCCCACGTAAACCAAGATATCGGTGGTTCTGCATATCAAACGCACTGTGGAGTGGTGAAAACACCAGATAACTTGTTTCTCGCATTAAATAGCTTGAAAAGTGCGATCTCGATGATTCTGCATACTTCGGACAGAAGTCTCACCATGATTATCGTAAAAAATGCATATCTCAGCTTGAAACCCCACGAAAACCAAGATATCGCTGTTTCTGCATATCAAACGCACTGTGGAGTGGTGAAAACACCAGATAACTTGTTTCTCGCATTAAATCGCTCGAAACGAGCGATCTCGATGATTAAGCATACTTCGGACAGAAGTCTCACCAAGATTATCGTAAAAAAATGCATATCTCAGCTTGAAACCCCACGAAAACCAAGATTTCGCTGGTTCTGCATATCAAACGCACTGTGGAGTGCTGAAAACACCAGATAACGTGTTTGTCGCATTAAATAGCTCGAAAAGTGCGATCTCGATGTTTCTGCATACTTCGGACAGAAGTCTCATCAAGATTATCGTAAAAAATGCATATCTCAGCTTGAAACCCCACGAAAACCCAGATATCGCTGGTTCTGCATATCGAACGCACTGTGGAGTGCTGAAAACACCAGATAACGTGTTTGTCGCATTAAATAGCTCGAAAAGTGCGATCTCGATGATTCTGCATACTTCGGACAGAAGTCTCACCATGATTATCGTAAAAAATGCATATCTCAGCTTGAAACCCAACGAAAACCAAGATTTCGCTGGTTCTGCATATCAAACGCACTGTGGAGTGGTGAAAACACCAGATAACGTGTTTCTCGCATTCAATAGGTCGAAAAGAGCGATCTCAATGTTTCTGCATACTTCGGACAGAGGTCTCACCAAGATTATCGCAGAAAATGCATATCTCTGCTAGAAACCCCACGAAAACCAAGATATCTCCTGTTCTGCATATCTAACGAACTGTGGAGTGGTGAAAACCCCAGAAAACGTGTTTGTCGCATTAAATAGCTCGAAAAGTACGATCTCGATGACTCTGCATACTTCGGACAGAAGTCTCACCAAGATTATCGCAGAAAATGCATAATTGAGCTTGAAACCCCACGAAAACCAAGATATCGCTGGTTCTGCATATCAAACGCACTGCGGAGTGGTGAAAACACCAGATAACTTGTTTCTCGCATTAAATAGCTCGAAAAGAGCGATCTCGATGACTCTGCATACTTCGGACAGAAGTCTCACCAAGATTATCGCAGAAAATGCATATCTCTGCTAGAAACCCCACGAAAACCAAGATATCGTCGGTTCTGTATATCATACGCACTGTGGAGTGGTGAAAACACCAGATAACGTGTTTTTCGCATTAAATAGCTCGAATAGAGCGATCTCGATGATTAAGCATACTTCGGACAGAAGTCTCACCATGATTATCGCAGAAAATGCATATCTGAGCTTGAAACCCCACGAAAACCAAGATATCGTCGGTTCTGCATATCATACGCACTGTGGAGTGGTGAAAACACCAGATTACGTGTTTATCGCATTAAATAGCTCGAATAGAGCGATCTCGATGATTAAGCATACTTCGGACAGAAGTCTCACCAAGATTATCGTAAAAAATGCATATCTCAGCTTGAAACCCCACGAAAACCAAGATATCGTCGGTTCTGCATATCATACGCACTGTGGAGTGGTGAAAACACCAGATAACGTGTTTCTCGCATTAAATAGCTCGAATAGAGCGATCTCGATGATTAAGCATACTACGGACAGAAGTCTCACCAAGATTATCGTAAAAAATGCATATCTCAGCTTGAAACCCCACGAAAACCAAGATTTCGCTGGTTCTGCATATCAAACGCACTGCGGAGTGGTGAAAACACCAGATAACTTGTTTCTCGCATTAAATAGCTCGAAAAGAGCGATCTCGATGACTCTGCATTCTTCGGACAGAAGTCTCACCATGATTATCGCAGAAAATGCATATCTGAGCTTGAAACCCCACGAAAACCAAGATATCGCTGTTTCTGCATATCAAACGCACTGTGGAGTGGTGAAAACACCAGATAACTTGTTTCTCGCATTAAATAGCTCGAAACGAGCGATCTCGATGATTAAGCATACTTCGGACAGAAGTCTCACCAAGATTTTCGTAAAAAAATGCATATCTCAGCTTGAAACCCCACGAAAACCAAGATTTCGCTGGTTCTGCATATCAAACGCACTGTGGAGTGCCGAAAACACCAGATAACGTGTTTGTCGCATTAAATAGCTCGAAAAGTGCGATCTCGATGTTTCTGCATACTTCGGACAGAAGTCTCATCAAGATTATCGTAAAAAATGCATATCTTAGCTTGAAACCCCACGAAAACCCAGATATCGCTGGTTCTGCATATCGAACGCACTGTGGAGTGCTGAAAACACCAGATAACGTGTTTGTCGCATTAAATAGCTCGAAAAGTGCGATCTCGATGATTCTGCATACTTCGGACAGAAGTCTCACCATGATTATCGTAAAAAATGCATATCTCAGCTTGAAACCCAACGAAAACCAAGATTTCGCTGGTTCTGCATATCAAACGCACTGTGGAGTGGTGAAAACACCAGATAACGTGTTTCTCGCATTCAATAGGTCGAAAAGAGCGATCTCCATGTTTCTGCATACTTCGGACAGAGGTCTCACCAAGATTATCGCAGAAAATGCATATCTCTGCTAGAAACCCCACGAAAACCAAGATATCTCCTGTTCTGCATATCTAACGAACTGTGGAGTGGTGAAAACCCCAGAAAACGTGTTTGTCGCATTAAATAGCTCGAAAAGTACGATCTCGATGACTCTGCATACTTCGGACAGAAGTCTCACCAAGATTATCGCAGAAAATGCATAATTGAGCTTGAAACCCCACGAAAACCAAGATATCGCTGGTTCTGCATATCAAACGCACTGCGGAGTGGTGAAAACACCAGATAACTTGTTTCTCGCATTAAATAGCTCGAAAAGAGCGATCTCGATGACTCTGCATACTTCGGACAGAAGTCTCACCAAGATTATCGCAGAAAATGCATATCTCTGCTAGAAACCCCACGAAAACCAAGATATCTCCTGTTCTGCATATCCAACGAACTGTGGAGTGGTGAAAACCCCAGAAAACGTGTTTGTCGCATTAAATAGCTCGAAAAGTACGATCTCGATGACTCTGCATACTTCGGACAGAAGTCTCACCAAGATTATCGCAGAAAATGCATATCTGAGCTTGAAACCCCACGAAAACCAAGATATCGTCGGTTCTGCATATCATACGCACTGTGGAGTGGTGAAAACACCAGATAACGTGTTTATCGCATTAAATAGCTCGAATAGAGCGATCTCGATGATTAAGCATACTTCGGACAGAAGTCTCACCAAGATTATCGTAAAAAATGCATATCTCAGCTTGAAACCCCACGAAAACCAAGATATCGTCGGTTCTGCATATCATACGCACTGTGGAGTGGTGAAAACACCAGATAACGTGTTTTTCGCATTAAATAGCTCGAATAGTACGATCTCGATGACTCTGCATACTTCGGACAGAAGTCTCACCATGATTATCGCAGAAAATGCATATCTGAGCTTGAAACCCCACGAAAACCAAGATATCGTCGGTTCTGTATATCATACGCACTGTGGAGTGGTGAAAACACCAGATAACGTGTTTTTCGCATTAAATAGCTCGAATAGAGCGATCTCGATGATTAAGCATACTTCGGACAGAAGTCTCACCAAGATTATCGTAAAAAATGCATATCTCAGCTTGAAACCCCACGAAAACCAAGATTTCGCTGGTTCTGCATATCAAACGCACTGCGGAGTGGTGAAAACACCAGATAACTTGTTTCTCGCATTAAATAGCTCGAAAAGAGCGATCTCGATGACTCTGCATACTTCGGACAGAAGTCTCACCATGATTATCGCAGAAAATGCATATCTGAGCTTGAAACCCCACGAAAACCAAGATATCGTCGGTTCTGTATATCATACGCACTGTGGAGTGGTGAAAACACCAGATAACGTGTTTCTCGCATTAAATAGCTCGAATAGAGCGATCTCGATGATTAAGCATACTACGGACAGAAGTCTCACCAAGATTATCGTAAAAAATGCATATCTCAGCTTGAAACCCCACGAAAACCAAGATTTCGCTGGTTCTGCGTATCAAACGCACTGCGGAGTGGTGAAAACACCAGATAACTTGTTTCTCGCATTAAATAGCTCGAAAAGAGCGATCTCGATGACTCTGCATACTTCGGACAGAAGTCTCACCATGATTATCGCAGAAAATGCATATCTGAGCTTGAAACCCCACGAAAACCAAGATATCGCTGTTTCTGCATATCAAACGCACTGTGGAGTGGTGAAAACACCAGATAACTTGTTTCTCGCATTAAATAGCTCGAAACGAGCGATCTCGATGATTAAGCATACTTCGGACAGAAGTCTCACCAAGATTATCGTAAAAAAATGCATATCTCAGCTTGAAACCCCACGAAAACCAAGATTTCGCTGGTTCTGCATATCAAACGCACTGTGGAGTGCCGAAAACACCAGATAACGTGTTTGTCGCATTAAATAGCTCGAAAAGTGCGATCTCGATGTTTCTGCATACTTCGGACAGAAGTCTCATCAAGATTATCGTAAAAAATGCATATCTTAGCTTGAAACCCCACGAAAACCAAGATATCTCCTGTTCTGCATATCCAACGAACTGTGGAGTGGTGAAAACCCCAGAAAACGTGTTTGTCGCATTAAATAGCTCGAAAAGTACGATCTCGATGACTCTGCATACTTCGGACAGAAGTCTCACAAAGATTATCGTAAAAAATGCATATCTCAGCTTGAAACCCCACGAAAACCAAGATATCGTCGGTTCTGCATATCATACGCACTGTGGAGTGGTGAAAACACCAGATAACGTGTTTTTCGCATTAAATAGCTCGAATAGTACGATCTCGATGACTCTGCATACTTCAGACAGAAGTCTCACCATGATTATCGTAAAAAATGCATATCTCAGCTTGAAACCCCACGAAAACCCAGATATCGCTGGTTCTGCATATCGAACGCACTGTGGAGTGCTGAAAACACCAGATAACGTGTTTGTCGCATTAAATAGCTCGAAAAGTGCGATCTCGATGATTCTGCATACTTCGGACAGAAGTCTCACCATGATTATCGTAAAAAATGCATATCTCAGCTTGAAACCCAACGAAAACCAAGATTTCGCTGGTTCTGCATATCAAACGCACTGTGGAGTGGTGAAAACACCAGATAACGTGTTTCTCGCATTCAATAGGTCGAAAAGAGCGATCTCCATGTTTCTGCATACTTCGGACAGAGGTCTCACCAAGATTATCGCAGAAAATGCATATCTCTGCTAGAAACCCCACGAAAACCAAGGTATCTCCTGTTCTGCATATCTAACGAACTGTGGAGTGGTGAAAACCCCAGAAAACGTGTTTGTCGCATTAAATAGCTCGAAAAGTACGATCTCGATGACTCTGCATACTTCGGACAGAAGTCTCACCAAGATTATCGCAGAAAATGCATAATTGAGCTTGAAACCCCACGAAAACCAAGATATCGCTGGTTCTGCACATCAAACGCACTGCGGAGTGGTGAAAACACCAGATAACGTGTTTCTCGCATTAAATAGCTCGAAACGAGCGATCTCGATGATTCTGCATACTTCGGACAGAAGTCTCACCAAAATTATCGTAGAAAATGCATATCTCAGTTTGAAACCCGATGAAAACCAAAATATCTCCGGTTCTGCATGTCAAACGCACTGTGGAGTGGTGAAAACTCCAGAAAACGAGTTTCTCGCATTAAATAGCTCGAAAAGAGCGCTCCCGATGTTTCTGCATACTTCGGACAGATATTTCACCAAGATTATCGTGGAAAATGCATATCTCAGCTTGAAACCCGACGAAAACCAAAATATCGCCGGTTTTGCATATCAAACGCACTGTGGAGTAGTGAAAACACCGGATAAGGTTTTCCTCGCTTTAACTAGCTCGAAAAGAGCGTTCTCGAAGATCCTGCATACTTCTGACAGAAGTCTCACCAAGATTATCGTAGAAAATGCATATCTCAGCTTGAAACCCGACGAAAACCGAGTTATCTCCGGTTCTGCACATCAAACGTACCGTGGAGTGGTGAAAACAGCAGAAAACGTGTTTCGCGCATTAAGTAGCTCGAAAAGAGCGTTCTCGAAGATTCTGCATACTTCTGACAGAAGTCTCACCAAAATTATCGCAGAAAATGCATATCTCAGCTCGATACCTAACGAAAATCAAGATGTTGCCGGTTCTGCATATCAAACGCACTGTGGAGTGGTGAAAATAACCAGAGAACGTGTTTCTCGCATTAAATAGCTCGAAAAGAGCGATCTCGATGATTCAGCATACTTCGGACAGGAGTCTCACCAAGATTACCGCAGGAAATGCATATCTCAGCTTGAAACCCCACGAAAACCAAGATATCGCCTGTTCTGCATATCAAACGCACTGTGGAGTGGTGAAAACACCAGATAACGTGTTTCTCGCATTAAATAGCTCGAAACGAGCGATCTCGATGATTCTGCATACTTCGGACAGAAGTCTCACCAAAATTATCGTAAAAAATACATATCTCAGCTTGAAACCCGACGAAAACCGAGTTATCTCCGGTTCTGCATATCCAACGCACTGTGGAGTGGTCAAAACCCCAGAAAACGTGTTTCTCGCATTAAATAGCTCGAAAAGAGCGCTCTCGACGTTTCTGCATACTTCGGACAGATGTTTCACCAAGCTTATCGTAGAAAATGCATATCTCAGCTTGAAACCCGACGAAAACCAAAATATCTCCGGTTCTGCATATCCAACGCACTGTGGAGTGCTGAAAACACCAGAAAACGTGTTTTTCGCATTCAAAAGCACGAAAACAGCGATTTCGGTGATTCTGCACACTTGTAACAGCAGAATCGTGAAGATTATCACTGAAAGTGCATATCTCAGCTGGAAACAACAACGATACCGAAGATATCGCAGTTTCCGCATATCAAACGCTCTGTGGAGTGCTGAAAACACCAGAAAACGTGTTTTTCGCATTCAAAAGCACGAAAACAGCGATTTCGGTGATTCTGCACACTTGTAACAGCAGAATCGTGAAGATTATCACTGAAAGTGCATATCTCAGCTGGAAACAACAACGATACCGAAGATATCGTAGTTTCCGCATATCAAACGCACTGTGGAGTGCTGAAAACACCAGAAAACGTGTTTTTCGCATTCAAAAGCACGAAAACAGCGTTTTCGGTGATTCTGCACACTTCTAACAGCAGAATCGTGAAGATTATCACTGAAAGTGCATATCTCAGCTGGAAACAACAACGATACCGAAGATATCGCAGTTTCCGCATATCAAACGCACTGTGGAGTGTTGAAAACACCAGAAAACGTGTTTTTCGCATTCAAAAGCACGAAAACAGCGATTTCGGTGATTCTGCACACTTGTAACAGCAGAATCGTGAAGATTATCACTGAAAGTGCATATCTCAGCTGGAAACAACAACGATACCGAAGATATCGTAGTTTCCGCATATCAAACGCACTGTGGAGTGCTGAAAACACCAGAAAACGTGTTTTTCGCATTCAAAAGCACGAAAACAGCGATTTCGGTGATTCTGCACACTTGTAACAGCAGAAGCGTGAAGATTATCACTGAAAGTGCATATCTCAGCTGGAAACAACAACGATACCGAAGATATCGTAGTTTCCGCATATCAAACGCACTGTGGAGTGCTGAAAACACCAGAAAACGTGTTTTTCGCATTCAAAAGCACGAAAACAGCGATTTCGGTGATTCTGCACACTTGTAACAGCAGAATCATGAAGATTATCACTGAAGATGCATATCTCAGCTGGAAACAACAACGATACCGAAGATGTCGCAGTTTCCGCATATCAAACGCACTGTGGAGTGCTGAAAACACCAGAAAACGTGTTTTTCGCATTCAAAAGCACGAAAACAGCGTTTTCGGTGATTCTGCACACTTCTAACAGCAGAATCGTGAAGATTATCACTGAAAGTGCATATCTCAGCTGGAAACAACAACGATACCGAAGATATCGCAGTTTCCGCATATCAAACGCACTGTGGAGTGTTGAAAACACCAGAAAACGTGTTTTTCGCATTCAAAAGCACGAAAACAGCGATTTCGGTGATTCTGCACACTTGTAACAGCAGAATCGTGAAGATTATCACTGAAAGTGCATATCTCAGCTGGAAACAATAACGATACCGAAGATATCGCAGTTTCCGCATATCAAACGCACTGTGGAGTGTTGAAAACACCAGAAAACGTGTTTTTCGCATTCAAAAGCACGAAAACAGCGATTTCGGTGATTCTGCACACTTGTAACAGCAGAATCATGAAGATTATCACTGAAAATGCATGTCTCAGCTGGAAACAACAACGATACCGAAGATATCGTAGTTTCCGCATATCAAACGCACTGTGGAGTGCTGAAAACACCGGAAAACGTGTTTTTCGCATACAAAAGCACGAAAACAGCGATTTCGGTGATTCTGCACACTTGTAACAGCAGAATCATGAAGATTATCACTGAAGATGCATATCTCAGCTGGAAACAACAACGATACCGAAGATATCGTAGTTTCCGCATATCAAACGCACTGTGGAGTGCTGAAAACACCAGAAAACGTGTTTTTCGCATTCAAAAGCACGAAAACAGCGATTTCGGTGATCCTGCACACTTGTAACAGCAGAATCGTGAAGATTATCACTGAAAGTGCATATCTCAGCTGGAAACAACAACGATACCGAAGATATCGTAGTTGCCGCATATCAAACGCACTGTGGAGTGCTGAAAACACCAGAAAACGTGTTTTTCGCATTCAAAAGCACGAAAACAGCGATTTCGGTGATTCTGCACACTTGTAACAGCAGAATCGTGAAGATTATCACTGAAAGTGCATTTCTCAGCTGGAAACAACAACGATACCGAAGATATGGCAGTTTCCGCATATCAAACGCACTGTGGAGTGCTGAAAACACCAGAAAACGTGTTTTTCGCATTCAAAAGCACGAAAACAGCGTTTTCGGTGATTCTGCACACTTCTAACAGCAGAATCGTGAAGATTATCACTGAAAGTGCATATCTCAGCTGGAAACAACAACGATACCGAAGATATCGCAGTTTCCGCATATCAAACGCACTGTGGAGTGTTGAAAACACCAGAAAACGTGTTTTTCGCATTCAAAAGCACGAAAACAGCGATTTCGGTGATTCTGCACACTTGTAACAGCAGAATCGTGAAGATTATCACTGAAAGTGCATATCTCAGCTGGAAACAACAACGATACCGAATATATCGTAGTTTCCGCATATCAAACGCACTGTGGAGTGCTGAAAACACCAGAAAACGTGTTTTTCGCATTCAAAAGCACGAAAACAGCGATTTCGGTGATTCTGCACACTTGTAACAGCAGATTCGTGAAGATTATCACTGAAAGTGCATATCTCAGCTGGAAACAACAACGATACCGAAGATATCGTAGTTTCCGCATATCAAACGCACTGTGGAGTGCTGAAAACACCAGAAAACGTGTTTTTCGCATTCAAAAGCACGAAAACAGCGTTTTCGGTGATTCTGCACACTTCTAACAGCAGAATCGTGAAGATTATCACTGAAAGTGCATATCTCAGCTGGAAACAACAACGATACCGAAGATATCGCAGTTTCCGCATATCAAACGCACTGTGGAGTGTTGAAAACACCAGAAAACGTGTTTTTCGCATTCAAAAGCACGAAAACAGCGATTTCGGTGATTCTGCACACTTGTAACAGCAGAATCGTGAAGATTATCACTGAAGGTGCATATCTCAGCTGGAAACAACAACGATACCGAATATATCGTAGTTTCCGCATATCAAACGCACTGTGGAGTGCTGAAAACACCAGAAAACGTGTTTTTCGCATTCAAAAGCACGAAAACAGCGATTTCGGTGATTCTGCACACTTGTAACAGCAGAATCGTGAAAATTATCACTGAAAGTGCATATCTCAGCTGGAAACAACAACGATACCGAAGATATCGCAGTTTCCGCATATCAAACGCACTGTGGAGTGCTGAAAACACCAGAAAACGTGTTTTTCGCATTCAAAAGCACGAAAACAGCGATTTCGGTGATTCTGCACACTTGTAACAGCAGAATCGTGAAGATTATCACTGAAAGTGCATATCTCAGCTGGAAACAATAACGATACCGAAGATATCGCAGTTTCCGCATATCAAACGCACTGTGGAGTGTTGAAAACACCAGAAAACGTGTTTTTCGCATTCAAAAGCACGAAAACAGCGATTTCGGTGATTCTGCACACTTGTAACAGCAGAATCATGAAGATTATCACTGAAAATGCATGTCTCAGCTGGAAACAACAACGATACCGAAGATATCGTAGTTTCCGCATATCAAACGCACTGTGGAGTGCTGAAAACACCAGAAAACGTGTTTTTCGCATTCAAAAGCACGAAAGCAGCGATTTCGGTGATTCTGCACACTTGTAACAGTAGAATCGTGAAGATTATCACTGAAAGTGCATATCTCAGCTGGAAACGACAACGATACCGAAGATATGGCAGTTTCCGCATATCAAACGCACTGTGGAGTGCTGAAAACACCAGAAAACGTGTTTTTCGCATTCAAAAGCACGAAAACAGCGATTTCGGTGATTCTGCACACTTGTAACAGCAGAATCGTGAAGATTATCACTGAAAGTGCATATCTCAGCTGGAAACAACAACGATACCGAAGATATCGCAGTTTCCGCATATCAAACGCACTGTGGAGTGCTGAAAACACCAGAAAACGTGTTTTTCGCATTCAAAAGCACGAAAACAGCGATTTCGGTGATTCTGCACACTTGTAACAGCAGAATCGTGAAGATTATCACTGAAAGTGCATATCTCAGCTGGAAACAACAACGATACCGAAGATATCGTAGTTTCCGCATATCAAACGCACTGTGGAGTGCTGAAAACACCAGAAAACGTGTTTTTCGCATTCAAAAGCACGAAAACAGCGTTTTCGGTGATTCTGCACACTTCTAACAGCAGAATCGTGAAGATTATCACTGAAAGTGCATATCTCAGCTGGAAACAACAACGATACCGAAGATATCGCAGTTTCCGCATATCAAACGCACTGTGGAGTGTTGAAAACACCAGAAAACGTGTTTTTCGCATTCAAAAGCACGAAAACAGCGATTTCGGTGATTCTGCACACTTGTAACAGCAGAATCGTGAAGATTATCACTGAAAGTGCATATCTCAGCTGGAAACAACAACGATACCGAAGATATCGTAGTTTCCGCATATCAAACGCACTGTGGAGTGCTGAAAACACCAGAAAACGTGTTTTTCGCATTCAAAAGCACGAAAACAGCGATTTCGGTGATTCTGCACACTTGTAACAGCAGAAGCGTGAAGATTATCACTGAAAGTGCATATCTCAGCTGGAAACAACAACGATACCGAAGATATCGTAGTTTCCGCATATCAAACGCACTGTGGAGTGCTGAAAACACCAGAAAACGTGTTTTTCGCATTCAAAAGCACGAAAACAGCGATTTCGGTGATTCTGCACACTTGTAACAGCAGAATCGTGAAGATTATCACTGAAAGTGCATATCTCAGCTGGAAACAACAACGATACCGAAGATATCGTAGTTTCCGCATATCAAACGCACTGTGGAGTGCTGAAAACACCAGAAAACGTGTTTTTCGCATTCAAAAGCACGAAAACAGCGATTTCGGTGATTCTGCACACTTGTAACAGCAGAATCGTGAAGATTATCACTGAAAGTGCATATCTCAGTTGGAAACGACAACGATACCGAAGATATGGCAGTTTCCGCATATCAAACGCACTGTGGAGTGCTGAAAACACCAGAAAACGTGTTTTTCGGATTCAAAAGCACGAAAACAGCGATTTCGGTGATTCTGCACACTTGTAACAGCAGAATCGTGAAGATTATCACTGAAGATGCATATCTCAGCTGGAAACAACAACGATACCGAAGATATCGCAGTTTCCGCATATCAAACGCACTGTGGAGTGCTGAAAACACCAGAAAACGTGTTTTTCGCATTCAAAAGCACGAAAACAGCGTTTTCGGTGATTCTGCACACTTCTAACAGCAGAATCGTGAAGATTATCACTGAAAGTGCATATCTCAGCTGGAAACAACAACGATACCGAAGATATCGTAGTTTCCGCATATCAAACGCACTGTGGAGTGCTGAAAACACCAGAAAACGTGTTTTTCGCATTCAAAAGCACGAAAACAGCGATTTCGGTGATTCTGCACACTTGTAACAGCAGAATCGTGAAGATTATCACTGAAAGTGCATATCTCAGCTGGAAACAACAACGATACCGAAGATATCGTAGTTTCCGCATATCAAACGCACTGTGGAGTGCTGAAAACACCAGAAAACGTGTTTTTCGCATTCAAAAGCACGAAAACAGCGATTTCGGTGATTCTGCACACTTGTAACAGCAGAATCGTGAAGATTATCACTGAAAGTGCATATCTCAGCTGGAAACAACAACGATACCGAAGATATCGTAGTTTCCGCATATCAAACGCACTGTGGAGTGCTGAAAACACCAGAAAACGTGTTTTTCGCATTCAAAAGCACGAAAACAGCGATTTCGGTGATTCTGCACACTTGTAACAGCAGAATCGTGAAGATTATCACTGAAAGTGCATATCTCAGCTGGAAACAACAACGATACCGAAGATATCGCAGTTTCCGCATATCAAACGCACTGTGGAGTGCTGAAAACACCAGAAAACGTGTTTTTCGCATTCAAAAGCACGAAAACAGCGATTTCGGTGATTCTGCACACTTGTAACAGCAGAATCGTGAAGATTATCACTGAAAGTGCATATCTCAGCTGGAAACAACAACGATACCGAAGATATCGTAGTTTCCGCATATCAAACGCACTGTGGAGTGCTGAAAACACCAGAAAACGTGTTTTTCGCATTCAAAAGCACGAAAACAGCGATTTCGGTGATTCTGCACACTTGTAACAGCAGAATCGTGAAGATTATCACTGAAAGTGCATATCTCAGCTGGAAACGACAACGATACCGAAGATATGGCAGTTTCCGCATATCAAACGCACTGTGGAGCGCTGAAAACACCAGAAAACGTGTTTTTCGCATTCAATAGCACGAAAACAGCGATTTCGGTGATTCTGCACACTTGTAACAGCAGAATCATGAAGATTATCACTGAAAGTGCATATCTCAGCTGGAAACAACAACGATACCGAAGATATCGTAGTTTCCGCATATCAAACGCACTGTGGAGTGCTGAAAACACCAGAAAACGTGTTTTTCGCATTCAAAAGCACGAAAACAGCGATTTCGGTGATTCTGCACACTTGTAACAGCAGAATCGTGAAGATTATCACTGAAAGTGCATATCTCAGCTGGAAACGACAACGATACCGAAGATATCGTAGTTTCCGCATATCAAACGCACTGTGGAGTGCTGAAAACACCAGAAAACGTGTTTTTCGCATTCAAAAGCACGAAAGCAGCGATTTCGGTGATTCTGCACACTTGTAACAGCAGAATCGTGAAGATTATCACTGAAAGTGCATATCTCTGCTGGAAACGACCACGATACCGAAGATATGGCAGTTTCCGCATATCAAACGCACTGTGGAGTGCTGAAAACACCAGAAAACGTGTTTTTCGCATTCAAAAGCACGAAAACAGCGATTTCGGTGATTCTGCACACTTGTAACAGCTGAATCGTGAAGATTATCACTGAAAGTGCATATCTCAGCTGGAAACAACAACGATACCGAAGATATCGTAGTTTCCGCATATCAAACGCACTGTGGAGTGCTGAAAACACCAGAAAACGTGTTTTTCGCATTCAAAAGCACGAAAACAGCGATTTCGGTGATTCTGCACACTTGTAACAGCAGAATCGTGAAGATTATCACTGAAAGTGCATATCTCAGCTGGAAACAACAACGATACCGAAGATATCGTAGTTTCCGCATATCAAACGCACTGTGGAGCGCTGAAAACACCAGAAAACGTGTTTTTCGCATTCAAAAGCACGAAAACAGCGATTTCGGTGATTCTGCACACTTGTAACAGCAGAATCGTGAAGATTATCACTGAAAGTGCATATCTCAGCTGGAAACAACAACGATACCGAAGATATCGTAGTTTCCGCATATCAAACGCACTGTGGAGTGCTGAAAACACCAGAAAACGTGTTTTTCGCATTCAAAAGCACGAAAGCAGCGATTTCGGTGATTCTGCACACTTGTAACAGCAGAATCGTGAAGATTATCACTGAAAGTGCATATCTCAGCTGGAAACGACAACGATACCGAAGATATGGCAGTTTCCGCATATCAAACGCACTGTGGAGTGCTGAAAACACCAGAAAACGTGTTTTTCGCATTCAAAAGCACGAAAGCAGCGATTTCGGTGATTCTGCACACTTGTAACAGCAGAATCGTGAAGATTATCACTGAAAGTGCATATCTCAGCTGGAAACGACAACGATACCGAAGATATGGCAGTTTCCGCATATCAAACGCACTGTGGAGTGCTGAAAACACCAGAAAACGTGTTTTTCGCATTGAATAGCGCGAGAACAGCGATTTCGGTGATTCTGCACACTTGTAACAGCAGAATCGTGAAGATTATCACTGAAAGTGCATATCTCAGCTGGAAACAACAACGATACCGAAGATATCGCAGTTTCCGCATATCAAACGCACTGTGGAGTGCTGAAAACACCAGAAAACGTGTTTTTCGCATTCAAAAGCACGAAAACAGCGATTTCGGTGATTCTGCACACTTGTAACAGCAGAATCGTGAAGATTATCACTGAAAGTGCATATCTCAGCTGGAAACAACAACGATACCGAAGATATCGTAGTTTCCGCATATCAAACGCACTGTGGAGTGCTGAAAACACCAGAAAACGTGTTTTTCGCATTCAAAAGCACGAAAACAGCGATTTCGGTGATTCTGCACACTTGTAACAGCAGAATCGTGAAGATTATCACTGAAAGTGCATATCTCAGCTGGAAACAACAACGATACCGAAGATATCGCAGTTTCCGCATATCAAACGCACTGTGGAGTGCTGAAAACACCAGAAAACGTGTTTTTCGCATTCAAAAGCACGAAAGCAGCGATTTCGGTGATTCTGCACACTTGTAACAGCAGAATCGTGAAGATTATCACTGAAAGTGCATATCTCAGGTGGAAACGACAACGATACCGAAGATATCGCAGTTTCCGCATATCAAACGCACTGTGGAGTGCTGAAAACACCAGAAAACGTGTTTTTCGCATTCAAAAGCACGAAAACAGCGATTTCGGTGATTCTGCACACTTGTAACAGCAGAATCGTGAAGATTATCACTGAAAGTGCATATCTCAGCTGGAAACAACAACGATACCGAAGATATCGTAGTTTCCGCATATCAAACGCACTGTGGAGTGCTGAAAACACCAGAAAACGTGTTTTTCGCATTCAAAAGCACGAAAGCAGCGATTTCGGTGATTCTGCACACTTGTAACAGCAGAATCGTGAAGATTATCACTGAAAGTGCATATCTCAGGTGGAAACGACATCGATACCGAAGATATGGCAGTTTCCGCATATCAAACGCACTGTGGAGTGCTGAAAACACCAGAAAACGTGTTTTTCGCATTCAAAAGCACGAAAACAGCGATTTCGGTGATTCTGCACACTTGTAACAGCAGAATCGTGAAGATTATCACTGAAAGTGCATATCTCAGCTGGAAACAACAACGATACCGAAGATATCGTAGTTTCCGCATATCAAACGCACTGTGGAGTGCTGAAAACACCAGAAAACGTGTTTTTCGCATTCAAAAGCACGAAAACAGCGATTTCGGTGATTCTGCACACTTGTAACAGCAGAATCGTGAAGATTATCACTGAAAGTGCATATCTCAGCTGGAAACAACAACGATACCGAAGATATCGCAGTTTCCGCATATCAAACGCACTGTGGAGTGTTGAAAACACCAGAAAACGTGTGTTTCGCATTCAAAAGCACGAAAACAGCGATTTCGGTGATTCTGCACACTTGTAACAGCAGAATCATGAAGATTATCACTGAAAATGCATGTCTCAGCTGGAAACAACAACGATACCGAAGATATCGTAGTTTCCGCATATCAAACGCACTGTGGAGTGCTGAAAACACCAGAAAACGTGTTTTTCGCATACAAAAGCACGAAAACAGCGATTTCGGTGATTCTGCACACTTGTAACAGCAGAATCATGAAGATTATCACTGAAGATGCATATCTCAGCTGGAAACAACAACGACACCGAAGATATCGCAGTTTCCGCATATCAAACGCACTGTGGAGTGCTGAAAACACCAGAAAACGTGTTTTTCGCATTCAAAAGCACGAAAACAGCGTTTTCGGTGATTCTGCACACTTCTAACAGCAGAATCGTGAAGATTATCACTGAAAGTGCATATCTCAGCTGGAAACAACAACGATACCGAAGATATCGTAGTTTCCGCATATCAAACGCACTGTGGAGTGCTGAAAACACCAGAAAACGTGTTTTTCGCATTCAAAAGCACGAAAACAGCGATTTCGGTGATTCTGCACACTTGTAACAGCAGAATCGTGAAGATTATCACTGAAAGTGCATATCTCAGCTGGAAACAACAACGATACCGAAGATATCGTAGTTTCCGCATATCAAACGCACTGTGGAGTGCTGAAAACACCAGAAAACGTGTTTTTCGCATTCAAAAGCACGAAAACAGCGATTTCGGTGATTCTGCACACTTGTAACAGCAGAATCGTGAAGATTATCACTGAAAGGGCATTTCTCAGCTGGAAACAACAACGATACCGAAGATATGGCAGTTTCCATATATCAAACGCACTGTGGAGTGCTGAAAACACCAGAAAACGTGTTTTTCGCATTCAATAGCACGAAAACAGCGATTTCGGTGATTCTGCACACTTGTAACAGCAGAATCATGAAGATTATCACTGAAAATGCATGTCTCAGCTGGAAACAACAACGATACCGAAGATATCGTAGTTTCCGCATATCAAACGCACTGTGGAGTGCTGAAAACACCAGAAAACGTGTTTTTCGCATTCAAAAGCACGAAAACAGCGATTTCGGTGATTCTGCACACTTGTAACAGCAGAATCATGAAGATTATCACTGAAGATGCATATCTCAGCTGGAAAAAACAACGATACCGAAGATATCGTAGTTTCCGCATATCAAACGCACTGTGGAGTGCTGAAAACACCAGAAAACGTGTTTTTCGCATTCAAAAGCACGAAAACAGCGATTTCGGTGATTCTGCACACTTGTAACAGCAGAATCGTGAAGATTATCACTGAAAGTGCATATCTCAGCTGGAAACAACAACGATACCGAAGATATCGCAGTTTCCGCATATCAAACGCACTGTGGAGTGATGAAAACACCAGAAAACGTGTTTTTCGCATTCAAAAGCACGAAAACAGCGATTTCGGTGATTCTGCACACTTGTAACAGCAGAATCGTGAAGATTATCACTGAAAGTGCATATCTCAGCTGGAAACAACAACGATACCGAAGATATCGTAGTTTCCGCATATCAAACGCACTGTGGAGTGCTGAAAACACCAGAAAACGTGTTTTTCGCATTCAAAAGCACGAAAACAGCGATTTCGGTGATTCTGCACACTTGTAACAGCAGAATCATGAAGATTATCACTGAAAATGCATGTCTCAGCTGGAAACAACAACGATACCGAAGATATCGTAGTTTCCGCATATCAAACGCACTGTGGAGTGCTGAAAACACCAGAAAACGTGTTTTTCGCATACAAAAGCACGAAAACAGCGATTTCGGTGATTCTGCACACGTGTATCAGCAGAATCATGAAGATTATCACTGAAGATGCATATCTCAGCTGGAAACAACAACGACACCGAAGATATCGCAGTTTCCGCATATCAAACGCACTGTGGAGTGCTGAAAACACCAGAAAACGTGTTTTTCGCATTCAAAAGCACGAAAACAGCGTTTTCGGTGATTCTGCACACTTGTAACAGCAGAATCGTGAAGATTATCACTGAAAGTGCATATCTCAGCTGGAAACAACAACGACACCGAAGATATCGCAGTTTCCGCATATCAAACGCACTGTGGAGTGCTGAAAACACCAGAAAACGTGTTTTTCGCATTCAAAAGCACGAAAACAGCGTTTTCGGTGATTCTGCACACTTGTAACAGCAGAATCGTGAAGATTATCACTGAAAGTGCATATCTCAGCTGGAAACAACAACGATACCGAAGATATCGTAGTTTCCGCATATCAAACGCACTGTGGAGTGCTGAAAACACCAGAAAACGTGTTTTTCGCATTCAAAAGCACGAAAACAGCGATTTCGGTGATTCTGCACACTTGTAACAGCAGAATCATGAAGATTATCACTGAAAGTGCATATCTCAGCTGGAAACAACAACGATACCGAAGATATCGTAGTTTCCGCATATCAAACGCACTGTGGAGTGCTGAAAACACCAGAAAACGTGTTTTTCGCATTCAAAAGCACGAAAACAGCGATTTCGGTGATTCTGCACACTTGTAACAGCAGAATCGTGAAGATTATCACTGAAAGTGCATATCTCAGCTGGAAACAATAACGATACCGAAGATATCGCAGTTTCCGCATATCAAACGCACTGTGGAGTGTTGAAAACAGCAGAAAACGTGTTTTTCGCATTCAAAAGCACGAAAACAGCGATTTCGGTGATTCTGCACACTTGTAACAGCAGAATCATGAAGATTATCACTGAAAATGCATGTCTCAGCTGGAAACAACAACGATACCGAAGATATCGTAGTTTCCGCATATCAAACGCACTGTGGAGTGCTGAAAACACCAGAAAACGTGTTTTTCGCATTCAAAAGCACGAAAACAGCGATTTCGGTGATTCTGCACACTTGTAACAGTAGAATCGTGAAGATTATCACTGAAAGGGCAT
Source organism: Anthophora plumipes (assembly GCA_951804975.1). Lineage (NCBI taxonomy): Eukaryota > Metazoa > Arthropoda > Insecta > Hymenoptera > Apidae > Anthophora > Anthophora plumipes. Next base: position 638,512 of record CATORF010000924.1, read on the forward strand.
TTCTCAGCTGGAAACAACAACGATACCGAAGATATGGCAGTTTCCATATATCAAACGCACTGTGGAGTGCTGAAAACACCAGAAAACGTGTTTTTCGCATTCAATAGCACGAAAACAGCGATTTCGGTGATTCTGCACACTTGTAACAGCAGAATCATGAAGATTATCACTGAAAATGCATGTCTCAGCTGGAAACAACAACGATACCGAAGATATCGTAGTTTCCGCATATCAAACGCACTGTGGAGTGCTGAAAACACCAGAAAACGTGTTTTTCGCATTCAAAAGCACGAAAACAGCGATTTCGGTGATTCTGCACACTTGTAACAGCAGAATCATGAAGATTATCACTGAAGATGCATATCTCAGCTGGAAACAACAACGATACCGAAGATATCGTAGTTTCCGCATATCAAACGCACTGTGGAGTGCTGAAAACACCAGAAAACGTGTTTTTCGCATTCAAAAGCACGAAAACAGCGATTTCGGTGATTCTGCACACTTGTAACAGCAGAATCGTGAAGATTATCACTGAAAGTGCATATCTCAGCTGGAAACAACAACGATACCGAAGATATCGCAGTTTCCGCATATCAAACGCACTGTGGAGTGATGAAAACACCAGAAAACGTGTTTTTCGCATTCAAAAGCACGAAAACAGCGATTTCGGTGATTCTGCACACTTGTAACAGCAGAATCATGAAGATTATCACTGAAAGTGCATATCTCAGCTGGAAACAACAACGATACCGAAGATATCGTAGTTTCCGCATATCAAACGCACTGTGGAGTGCTGAAAACACCAGAAAACGTGTTTTTCGCATTCAAAAGCACGAAAACAGCGATTTCGGTGATTCTGCACACTTGTAACAGCAGAATCGTGAAGATTATCACTGAAAGTGCATATCTCAGCTGGAAACAACAACGATACCGAAGATATCGTAGTTTCCGCATATCAAACGCACTGTGGAGTGCTGAAAACACCAGAAAACGTGTTTTTCGCATACAAAAGCACGAAAACAGCGATTTCGGTGATTCTGCACACTTGTAACAGCAGAATCATGAAGATTATCACTGAAGATGCATATCTCAGCTGGAAACAACAACGACACCGAAGATATCGCAGTTTCCGCATATCAAACGCACTGTGGAGTGCTGAAAACACCAGAAAACGTGTTTTTCGCATTCAAAAGCACGAAAACAGCGTTTTCGGTGATTCTGCACACTTGTAACAGCAGAATCGTGAAGATTATCACTGAAAGTGCATATCTCAGCTGGAAACAACAACGACACCGAAGATATCGCAGTTTCCGCATATCAAACGCACTGTGGAGTGCTGAAAACACCAGAAAACGTGTTTTTCGCATTCAAAAGCACGAAAACAGCGTTTTCGGTGATTCTGCACACTTGTAACAGCAGAATCGTGAAGATTATCACTGAAAGTGCATATCTCAGCTGGAAACAACAACGATACCGAAGATATCGTAGTTTCCGCATATCAAACGCACTGTGGAGTGCTGAAAACACCAGAAAACGTGTTTTTCGCATTCAAAAGCACGAAAACAGCGATTTCGGTGATTCTGCACACTTGTAACAGCAGAATCATGAAGATTATCACTGAAAGTGCATATCTCAGCTGGAAACAACAACGATACCGAAGATATCGTAGTTTCCGCATATCAAACGCACTGTGGAGTGCTGAAAACACCAGAAAACGTGTTTTTCGCATTCAAAAGCACGAAAACAGCGATTTCGGTGATTCTGCACACTTGTAACAGCAGAATCGTGAAGATTATCACTGAAAGTGCATATCTCAGCTGGAAACAATAACGATACCGAAGATATCGCAGTTTCCGCATATCAAACGCACTGTGGAGTGTTGAAAACAGCAGAAAACGTGTTTTTCGCATTCAAAAGCACGAAAACAGCGATTTCGGTGATTCTGCACACTTGTAACAGCAGAATCATGAAGATTATCACTGAAAATGCATGTCTCAGCTGGAAACAACAACGATACCGAAGATATCGTAGTTTCCGCATATCAAACGCACTGTGGAGTGCTGAAAACACCAGAAAACGTGTTTTTCGCATTCAAAAGCACGAAAACAGCGATTTCGGTGATTCTGCACACTTGTAACAGTAGAATCGTGAAGATTATCACTGAAAGGGCATTTCTCAGCTGGAAACAACAACGATACCGAAGATATGGCAGTTTCCATATATCAAACGCACTGTGGAGTGCTGAAAACACCAGAAAACGTGTTTTTCGCATTCAATAGCACGAAAACAGCGATTTCGGTGATTCTGCACACTTGTAACAGCAGAATCATGAAGATTATCACTGAAAATGCATGTCTCAGCTGGAAACAACAACGATACCGAAGATATCGTAGTTTCCGCATATCAAACGCACTGTGGAGTGCTGAAAACACCAGAAAACGTGTTTTTCGCATTCAAAAGCACGAAAACAGCGATTTCGGTGATTCTGCACACTTGTAACAGCAGAATCATGAAGATTATCACTGAAGATGCATATCTCAGCTGGAAACAACAACGATACCGAAGATATCGTAGTTTCCGCATATCAAACGCACTGTGGAGTGCTGAAAACACCAGAAAACGTGTTTTTCGCATTCAAAAGCACGAAAACAGCGATTTCGGTGATTCTGCACACTTGTAACAGCAGAATCGTGAAGATTATCACTGAAAGTGCATATCTCAGCTGGAAACAACAACGATACCGAAGATATCGCAGTTTCCGCATATCAAACGCACTGTGGAGTGATGAAAACACCAGAAAACGTGTTTTTCGCATTCAAAAGCACGAAAACAGCGATTTCGGTGATTCTGCACACTTGTAACAGCAGAATCATGAAGATTATCACTGAAAGTGCATATCTCAGCTGGAAACAACAACGATACCGAAGATATCGTAGTTTCCGCATATCAAACGCACTGTGGAGTGCTGAAAACACCAGAAAACGTGTTTTTCGCATTCAAAAGCACGAAAACAGCGATTTCGGTGATTCTGCACACTTGTAACAGCAGAATCGTGAAGATTATCACTGAAAGTGCATATCTCAGCTGGAAACAACAACGATACCGAAGATATCGTAGTTTCCGCATATCAAACGCACTGTGGAGTGCTGAAAACACCAGAAAACGTGTTTTTCGCATTCAAAAGCACGAAAACAGCGATTTCGGTGATTCTGCACACTTGTAACAGCAGAATCGTGAAGATTATCACTGAAAGTGCATATCTCAGCTGGAAACAACAACGATACCGAAGATATCGTGGTTTCCGCATATCAAACGCACTGTGGAGTGCTGAAAACACCAGAAAACGTGTTTTTCGCATTCAAAAGCACGAAAACAGCGTTTTCGGTGATTCTGCACACTTCTAACAGCAGAATCGTGAAGATTATCACTGAAAGTGCATATCTCAGCTGGAAACAATAACGATACCGAAGATATCGCAGTTTCCGCATATCAAACGCACTGTGGAGTGTTGAAAACACCAGAAAACGTGTTTTTCGCATTCAAAAGCACGAAAACAGCGATTTCGGTGATTCTGCACACTTGTAACAGCTGAATCATGAAGATTATCACTGAAAATGCATGTCTCAGCTGGAAACAACAACGATACCGAAGATATCGTAGTTTCCGCATATCAAACGCACTGTGGAGTGCTGAAAACACCAGAAAACGTGTTTTTCGCATACAAAAGCACGAAAACAGCGATTTCGGTGATTCTGCACACTTGTAACAGCAGAATCATGAAGATTATCACTGAAGATGCATATCTCAGCTGGAAACAACAACGATACCGAAGATATCGTAGTTTCCGCATATCAAACGCACTGTGGAGTGCTGAAAACACCAGAAAACGTGTTTTTCGCATTCAAAAGCACGAAAACAGCGATTTCGGTGATTCTGCACACTTGTAACAGCAGAATCGTGAAGATTATCACTGAAAGTGCATATCTCAGCTGGAAACAACAACGATACCGAAGATATCGCAGTTTCCGCATATCAAACGCACTGTGGAGTGTTGAAAACACCAGAAAACGTGTTTTTCGCATTCAAAAGCACGAAAACAGCGATTTCGGTGATTCTGCACACTTGTAACAGCAGAATCGTGAAGATTATCACTGAAAGTGCATATCTCAGCTGGAAACAATAACGATACCGAAGATATCGTGGTTTCCGCATGTCAAACGCACTGTGGAGTGCTGAAAACACCAGAAAACGTGTTTTTCGCATTCAAAAGCACGAAAACAGCGTTTTCGGTGATTCTGCACACTTCTAACAGCAGAATCGTGAAGATTATCACTGAAAGTGCATATCTCAGCTGGAAACAATAACGATACCGAAGATATCGCAGTTTCCGCATATCAAACGCACTGTGGAGTGTTGAAAACACCAGAAAACGTGTTTTTCGCATTCAAAAGCACGAAAACAGCGATTTCGGTGATTCTGCACACTTGTAACAGCAGAATCATGAAGATTATCACTGAAAATGCATGTCTCAGCTGGAAACAACAACGATACCGAAGATATCGTAGTTTCCGCATATCAAACGCACTGTGGAGTGCTGAAAACACCAGAAAACGTGTTTTTCGCATACAAAAGCACGAAAACAGCGATTTCGGTGATTCTGCACACTTGTAACAGCAGAATCATGAAGATTATCACTGAAGATGCATATCTCAGCTGGAAACAACAACGATACCGAAGATATCGTAGTTTCCGCATATCAAACGCACTGTGGAGTGCTGAAAACACCAGAAAACGTGTTTTTCGCATTCAAAAGCACGAAAACAGCGAATTCGGTGATTCTGCACACTTGTAACAGCAGAATCGTGAAGATTATCACTGAAAGTGCATTTCTCAGCTGGAAACAACAACGATACCGAAGATATGGCAGTTTCCGCATATCAAACGCACTGTGGAGTGCTGAAAACACCAGAAAACGTGTTTTTCGCATTCAATAGCACGAAAACAGCGATTTCGGTGATTCTGCACACTTGTAACAGCAGAATCATGAAGATTATCACTGAAAATGCATGTCTCAGCTGGAAACAACAACGATACCGAAGATATCGTAGTTTCCGCATATCAAACGCACTGTGGAGTGCTGAAAACACCAGAAAACGTGTTTTTCGCATTCAAAAGCACGAAAACAGCGATTTCGGTGATTCTGCACACTTGTAACAGCAGAATCGTGAAGATTATCACTGAAAGTGCATATCTCAGCTGGAAACAACAACGATACCGAAGATATCGCAGTTTCCGCATATCAAACGCACTGTGGAGTGTTGAAAACACCAGAAAACGTGTTTTTCGCATTCAAAAGCACGAAAACAGCGATTTCGGTGATTCTGCACACTTGTAACAGCAGAATCGTGAAGATTATCACTGAAAGTGCATATCTCAGCTGGAAACAATAACGATACCGAAGATATCGTGGTTTCCGCATATCAAACGCACTGTGGAGTGCTGAAAACACCAGAAAACGTGTTTTTCGCATTCAAAAGCACGAAAACAGCGTTTTCGGTGATTCTGCACACTTCTAACAGCAGAATCGTGAAGATTATCACTGAAAGTGCATATCTCAGCTGGAAACAATAACGATACCGAAGATATCGCAGTTTCCGCATATCAAACGCACTGTGGAGTGTTGAAAACACCAGAAAACGTGTTTTTCGCATTCAAAAGCACGAAAACAGCGATTTCGGTGATTCTGCACACTTGTAACAGCAGAATCATGAAGATTATCACTGAAAATGCATGTCTCAGCTGGAAACAACAACGATACCGAAGATATCGTAGTTTCCGCATATCAAACGCACTGTGGAGTGCTGAAAACACCAGAAAACGTGTTTTTCGCATACAAAAGCACGAAAACAGCGATTTCGGTGATTCTGCACACTTGTAACAGCAGAATCATGAAGATTATCACTGAAGATGCATATCTCAGCTGGAAACAACAACGATACCGAAGATATCGTAGTTTCCGCATATCAAACGCACTGTGGAGTGCTGAAAACACCAGAAAACGTGTTTTTCGCATTCAAAAGCACGAAAACAGCGAATTCGGTGATTCTGCACACTTGTAACAGCAGAATCGTGAAGATTATCACTGAAAGTGCATTTCTCAGCTGGAAACAACAACGATACCGAAGATATGGCAGTTTCCGCATATCAAACGCACTGTGGAGTGCTGAAAACACCAGAAAACGTGTTTTTCGCATTCAATAGCACGAAAACAGCGATTTCGGTGATTCTGCACACTTGTAACAGCAGAATCATGAAGATTATCACTGAAAATGCATGTCTCAGCTGGAAACAACAACGATACCGAAGATATCGTAGTTTCCGCATATCAAACGCACTGTGGAGTGCTGAAAACACCAGAAAACGTGTTTTTCGCATTCAAAAGCACGAAAACAGCGATTTCGGTGATTCTGCACACTTGTAACAGCAGAATCGTGAAGATTATCACTGAAAGTGCATATCTCAGCTGGAAACAACAACGATACCGAAGATATCGTAGTTTCCGCATATCAAACGCACTGTGGAGTGCTGAAAACACCAGAAAACGTGTTTTTCGCATTCAAAAGCACGAAAACAGCGATATCGGTGATTCTGCACACTTGTAACAGCAGAATCGTGAAGATTATCACTGAAAGTGCATATCTCAGCTGGAAACAACAACGATACCGAAGATATCGTAGTTTCCGCATATCAAACGCACTGTGGAGTGCTGAAAACACCAGAAAACGTGTTTTTCGCATTCAAAAGCACGAAAACAGCGATTTCGGTGATTCTGCACACTTGTAACAGCAGAATCGTGAAGATTATCACTGAAAGTGCATATCTCAGCAGGAAACAATAACGATACCGAAGATATCGCAGTTTCCGCATATCAAACGCACTGTGGAGTGCTGAAAACACCAGAAAACGTGTTTTTCGCATACAAAAGCACGAAAACAGCGATTTCGGTGATTCTGCACACTTGTAACAGCAGAATCATGAAGATTATCACTGAAAATGCATGTCTCAGCTGGAAACAACAACGATACCGAAGATATCGTAGTTTCCGCATATCAAACGCACTGTGGAGTGCTGAAAACACCAGAAAACGTGTTTTTCGCATTCAAAAGCACGAAAACAGCGAATTCGGTGATTCTGCACACTTGTAACAGCAGAATCGTGAAGATTATCACTGAAAGTGCATTTCTCAGCTGGAAACAACAACGATACCGAAGATATGGCAGTTTCCGCATATCAAACGCACTGTGGAGTGCTGAAAACACCAGAAAACGTGTTTTTCGCATTCAATAGCACGAAAACAGCGATTTCGGTGATTCTGCACACTTGTAACAGCAGAATCATGAAGATTATCACTGAAAATGCATGTCTCAGCTGGAAACAACAACGATACCGAAGATATCGTAGTTTCCGCATATCAAACGCACTGTGGAGTGCTGAAAACACCAGAAAACGTGTTTTTTGCATTCAAAAGCACGAAAACAGCGATTTCGGTGATTCTGCACACTTGTAACAGCAGAATCGTGAAGATTATCACTGAAAGTGCATATCTCAGCTGGAAACAACAACGATACCGAAGATATCGTAGTTTCCGCATATCAAACGCACTGTGGAGTGCTGAAAACACCAGAAAACGTGTTTTTCGCATTTAAAAGCACGAAAACAGCGATTTCGGTGATTCTGCACACTTGTAACAGCAGAATCATGAAGATTATCACTGAAAATGCATGTCTCAGCTGGAAACAACAACGATACCGAAGATATCGTAGTTTCCGCATATCAAACGCACTGTGGAGTGCTGAAAACACCAGAAAACGTGTTTTTCGGATACAAAAGCACGAAAACAGCAATTTCGGTGATTCTGCACACTTGTAACAGCAGAATCATGAAGATTATCACTGAAAATGCATGTCTCAGCTGGAAACAACAACGATACCGAAGATATCGTAGTTTCCGCATATCAAACGCACTGTGGAGTGCTGAAAACACCAGAAAACGTGTTTTTCGCATTCAAAAGCACGAAAACAGCGATTTCGGTGATTCTGCACACTTGTAACAGCAGAATCGTGAAGATTATCACTGAAAGTGCATATCTCAGCTGGAAACAACAACGATACCGAAGATATCGTAGTTTCCGCATATCAAACGCACTGTGGAGTGCTGAAAACACCAGAAAACGTGTTTTTCGCATTCAAAAGCACGAAAACAGCGATTTCGGTGATTCTGCACACTTGTAACAGCAGAATCGTGAAGATTATCACTGAAAGTGCATATCTCAGCTGGAAACAATAACGATACCGAAGATATCGCAGTTTCCGCATATCAAACGCACTGTGGAGTGCTGAAAACACCAGAAAACGTGTTTTTCGCATACAAAAGCACGAAAACAGCGATTTCGGTGATTCTGCACACTTGTAACAGCAGAATCATGAAGATTATCACTGAAGATGCATATCTCAGCTGGAAACAACAACGATACCGAAGATATCGTAGTTTCCGCATATCAAACGCACTGTGGAGTGCTGAAAACACCAGAAAACGTGTTTTTCGCATTCAAAAGCACGAAAACAGCGATATCGGTGATTCTGCACACTTGTAACAGCAGAATCGTGAAGATTATCACTGAAAGTGCATATCTCAGCTGGAAACAACAACGATACCGAAGATATCGTAGTTTCCGCATATCAAACGCACTGTGGAGTGCTGAAAACACCAGAAAACGTGTTTTTCGCATTCAAAAGCACGAAAACAGCGATTTCGGTGATTCTGCACACTTGTAACAGCAGAATCGTGAAGATTATCACTGAAAGTGCATATCTCAGCAGGAAACAATAACGATACCGAAGATATCGCAGTTTCCGCATATCAAACGCACTGTGGAGTGCTGAAAACACCAGAAAACGTGTTTTTCGCATACAAAAGCACGAAAACAGCGATTTCGGTGATTCTGCACACTTGTAACAGCAGAATCATGAAGATTATCACTGAAAATGCATGTCTCAGCTGGAAACAACAACGATACCGAAGATATCGTAGTTTCCGCATATCAAACGCACTGTGGAGTGCTGAAAACACCAGAAAACGTGTTTTTCGCATTCAAAAGCACGAAAACAGCGAATTCGGTGATTCTGCACACTTGTAACAGCAGAATCGTGAAGATTATCACTGAAAGTGCATTTCTCAGCTGGAAACAACAACGATACCGAAGATATGGCAGTTTCCGCATATCAAACGCACTGTGGAGTGCTGAAAACACCAGAAAACGTGTTTTTCGCATTCAATAGCACGAAAACAGCGATTTCGGTGATTCTGCACACTTGTAACAGCAGAATCATGAAGATTATCACTGAAAATGCATGTCTCAGCTGGAAACAACAACGATACCGAAGATATCGTAGTTTCCGCATATCAAACGCACTGTGGAGTGTTGAAAACACCAGAAAACGTGTTTTTCGCATTCAAAAGCACGAAAACAGCGATTTCGGTGATTCTGCACACTTGTAACAGCAGAATCATGAAGATTATCACTGAAAATGCATGTCTCAGCTGGAAACAACAACGATACCGAAGATATCGTAGTTTCCGCATATCAAACGCACTGTGGAGTGCTGAAAACACCAGAAAACGTGTTTTTCGGATACAAAAGCACGAAAACAGCAATTTCGGTGATTCTGCACACTTGTAACAGCAGAATCATGAAGATTATCACTGAAGATGCATATCTCAGCTGGAAACAACAACGATACCGAAGATATCGTAGTTTCCGCATATCAAACGCACTGTGGAGTGCTGAAAACACCAGAAAACGTGTTTTTCGCATTCAAAAGCACGAAAACAGCGATTTCGGTGATTCTGCACACTTGTAACAGCAGAATCGTGAAGATTATCACTGAAAGTGCATATCTCAGCTGGAAACAACAACGATACCGAAGATATCGTAGTTTCCGCATATCAAACGCACTGTGGAGTGCTGAAAACACCAGAAAACGTGTTTTTCGCATTCAAAAGCACGAAAACAGCGAATTCGGTGATTCTGCACACTTGTAACAGCAGAATCGTGAAGATTATCACTGAAAGTGCATTTCTCAGCTGGAAACAACAACGATACCGAAGATATGGCAGTTTCCGCATATCAAACGCACTGTGGAGTGCTGAAAACACCAGAAAACGTGTTTTTCGCATTCAATAGCACGAAAACAGCGATTTCGGTGATTCTGCACACTTGTAACAGCAGAATCATGAAGATTATCACTGAAAATGCATGTCTCAGCTGGAAACAACAACGATACCGAAGATATCGTAGTTTCCGCATATCAAACGCACTGTGGAGTGCTGAAAACACCAGAAAACGTGTTTTTCGCATTCAAAAGCACGAAAACAGCGATTTCGGTGATTCTGCACACTTGTAACAGCAGAATCGTGAAGATTATCACTGAAAGTGCATATCTCAGCTGGAAACAACAACGATACCGAAGATATCGTAGTTTCCGCATATCAAACGCACTGTGGAGTGCTGAAAACACCAGAAAACGTGTTTTTCGCATTCAAAAGCACGAAAACAGCGATTTCGGTGATTCTGCACACTTGTAACAGCAGAATCGTGAAGATTATCACTGAAAGTGCATATCTCAGCTGGAAACAACAACGATACCGAAGATATCGTAGTTTCCGCATATCAAACACACTGTGGAGTGCTGAAAACACCAGAAAACGTGTTTTTCGCATTCAAAAGCACGAAAACAGCGATTTCGGTGATTCTGCACACTTGTAACAGCAGAATCGTGAAGATTATCACTGAAAGTGCATATCTCAGCTGGAAACAATAACGATACCGAAGATATCGCAGTTTCCGCATATCAAACGCACTGTGGAGTGCTGAAAACACCAGAAAACGTGTTTTTCGCATACAAAAGCACGAAAACAGCGATTTCGGTGATTCTGCACACTTGTAACAGCAGAATCATGAAGATTATCACTGAAGATGCATATCTCAGCTGGAAACAACAACGATACCGAAGATATCGTAGTTTCCGCATATCAAACGCACTGTGGAGTGCTGAAAACACCAGAAAACGTGTTTTTCGCATTCAAAAGCACGAAAACAGCGATTTCGGTGATTCTGCACACTTGTAACAGCAGAATCGTGAAGATTATCACTGAAAATGCATGTCTCAGCTGGAAACAACAACGATACCGAAGATATCGTAGTTTCCGCATATCAAACGCACTGTGGAGTGCTGAAAACACCAGAAAACGTGTTTTTCGCATTCAATAGCACGAAAACAGCGATTTCGGTGATTCTGCACACTTGTAACAGCAGAATCATGAAGATTATCACTGAAAATGCATGTCTCAGCTGGAAACAACAACGATACCGAAGATATCGTAGTTTCCGCTTAACCAAACGCACTGTGGAGTGCTGAAAACACCAGAAAACGTGTTTTTCGCATTCAAAAGCACGAAAACAGCGATTTCGGTGATTCTGCACACTTGTAACAGCAGAATCGTGAAGATTATCACTGAAAGTGCATATCTCAGCTGGAAACAACAACGATACCGAAGATATCGTAGTTTCCGCATATCAAACGCACTGTGGAGTGCTGAAAACACCAGAAAACGTGTTTTTTGCATTCAAAAGCACGAAAACAGCGATTTCGGTGATTCTGCACACTTGTAACAGCAGAATCGTGAAGATTATCACTGAAAGTGCATATCTCAGCTGGAAACAACAACGATACCGAAGATATCGTAGTTTCCGCATATCAAACGCACTGTGGAGTGCTGAAAACACCAGAAAACGTGTTTTTCGCATTTAAAAGCACGAAAACAGCGATTTCGGTGATTCTGCACACTTGTAACAGCAGAATCGTGAAGATTATCACTGAAAGTGCATATCTCAGCTGGAAACAATAACGATACCGAAGATATCGCAGTTTCCGCATATCAAACGCACTGTGGAGTGTTGAAAACACCAGAAAACGTGTTTTTCGCATTCAAAAGCACGAAAACAGCGATTTCGGTGATTCTGCACACTTGTAACAGCAGAATCATGAAGATTATCACTGAAAATGCATGTCTCAGCTGGAAACAACAACGATACCGAAGATATCGTAGTTTCCGCATATCAAACGCACTGTGGAGTGCTGAAAACACCAGAAAACGTGTTTTTCGGATACAAAAGCACGAAAACAGCGATTTCGGTGATTCTGCACACTTGTAACAGCAGAATCATGAAGATTATCACTGAAGATGCATATCTCAGCTGGAAACAACAACGATACCGAAGATATCGTAGTTTCCGCATATCAAACGCACTGTGGAGTGCTGAAAACACCAGAAAACGTGTTTTTCGCATTCAAAAGCACGAAAACAGCGATTTCGGTGATTCTGCACACTTGTAACAGCAGAATCGTGAAGATTATCACTGAAAGTGCATATCTCAGCTGGAAACAACAACGATACCGAAGATATCGTAGTTTCCGCATATCAAACGCACTGTGGAGTGCTGAAAACACCAGAAAACGTGTTTTTCGCATTCAAAAGCACGAAAACAGCGAATTCGGTGATTCTGCACACTTGTAACAGCAGAATCGTGAAGATTATCACTGAAAGTGCATTTCTCAGCTGGAAACAACAACGATACCGAAGATATGGCAGTTTCCGCATATCAAACGCACTGTGGAGTGCTGAAAACACCAGAAAACGTGTTTTTCGCATTCAATAGCACGAAAACAGCGATTTCGGTGATTCTGCACACTTGTAACAGCAGAATCATGAAGATTATCACTGAAGATGCATATCTCAGCTGGAAACAACAACGATACCGAAGATATCGTAGTTTCCGCATATCAAACGCACTGTGGAGTGCTGAAAACACCAGAAAACGTGTTTTTCGCATTCAAAAGCACGAAAACAGCGATTTCGGTGATTCTGCACACTTGTAACAGCAGAATCGTGAAGATTATCACTGAAAGTGCATATCTCAGCTGGAAACAACAACGATACCGAAGATATCGTAGTTTCCGCATATCAAACGCACTGTGGAGTGCTGAAAACACCAGAAAACGTGTTTTTCGCATTCAAAAGCACGAAAACAGCGATTTCGGTGATTCTGCACACTTGTAACAGCAGAATCATGAAGATTATCACTGAAGATGCATATCTCAGCTGGAAACAACAACGATACCGAAGATATCGTAGTTTCCGCATATCAAACGCACTGTGGAGTGCTGAAAACACCAGAAAACGTGTTTTTCGCATTCAAAAGCACGAAAACAGCGATTTCGGTGATTCTGCACACTTGTAACAGCAGAATCGTGAAGATTATCACTGAAAGTGCATATCTCAGCTGGAAACAATAACGATACCGAAGATATCGCAGTTTCCGCATATCAAACGCACTGTGGAGTGCTGAAAACACCAGAAAACGTGTTTTTCGCATACAAAAGCACGAAAACAGCGATTTCGGTGATTCTGCACACTTGTAACAGCAGAATCATGAAGATTATCACTGAAGATGCATATCTCAGCTGGAAACAACAACGATACCGAAGATATCGTAGTTTCCGCATATCAAACGCACTGTGGAGTGCTGAAAACACCAGAAAACGTGTTTTTCGCATTCAAAAGCACGAAAACAGCGATTTCGGTGATTCTGCACACTTGTAACAGCAGAATCGTGAAGATTATCACTGAAAGTGCATATCTCAGCTGGAAACAACAACGATACCGAAGATATCGCAGTTTCCGCATATCAAACGCACTGTGGAGTGTTGAAAACACCAGAAAACGTGTTTTTCGCATTCAAAAGCACGAAAACAGCGATTTCGGTGATTCTGCACACTTGTAACAGCAGAATCGTGAAGATTATCATTGAAAGTGCATATCTCAGCTGGAAACAACAACGATACCGAAGATATCGTAGTTTCCGCATATCAAACGCACTGTGGAGTGCTGAAAACACCAGAAAACGTGTTTTTCGCATTCAAAAGCACGAAAACAGCGATTTCGGTGATTCTGCACAATTGTAACAGCAGAATCGTGAAGATTATCACTGAAAGTGCATATCTCAGCTGGAAACAACAACGATACCGAAGATATCGTAGTTTCCGCATATCAAACGCACTGTGGAGTGCTGAAAACACCAGAAAACGTGTTTTTCGCATTCAAAAGCACGAAAACAGCGATTTCGGTGATTCTGCACACTTGTAACAGCAGAATCGTGAAGATTATCACTGAAAGTGCATATCTCAGCTGGAAACAACAACGATACCGAAGATATCGCAGTTTCCGCATATCAAACGCACTGTGGAGTGCTGAAAACACCAGAAAACGTGTTTTTCGCATTCAAAAGCACGAAAACAGCGATTTCGGTGATTCTGCACACTTGTCACAGCAGAATCGTGAAGATTATCACTGAAAGTGCATATCTCAGCTGGAAACAATAACGATACCGAAGATATCGCAGTTTCCGCATATCAAACGCACTGTGGAGTGTTGAAAACACCAGAAAACGTGTGTTTCGCATTCAAAAGCACGAAAACAGCGATTTTGGTGATTCTGCACACTTGTAACAGCAGAATCATGAAGATTATCACTGAAAATGCATGTCTCAGCTGGAAACAACAACGATACCGAAGATATCGTAGTTTCCGCATATCAAACGCACTGTGGAGTGCTGAAAACACCAGAAAACGTGTTTTTCGCATACAAAAGCACGAAAACAGCGATTTCGGTGATTCTGCACACTTGTAACAGCAGAATCATGAAGATTATCACTGAAGATGCATATCTCAGCTGGAAACAACAACGATACCGACGATATCGCAGTTTCCGCATATCAAACGCACTGTGGAGTGTTGAAAACACCAGAAAACGTGTTTTTCGCATTCAAAAGCACGAAAACAGCGATTTCGGTGATTCTGCACACTTGTAACAGCAGAATCGTGAAGATTATCACTGAAAGTGCATATCTCAGCTGGAAACAATAACGATACCGAAGATATCGCAGTTTCCGCATATCAAACGCACTGTGGAGTGTTGAAAACACCAGAAAACGTGTTTTTCGCATTCAAAAGCACGAAAACAGCGATTTCGGTGATTCTGCACACTTGTAACAGCAGAATCATGAAGATTATCACTGAAAATGCATGTCTCAGCTGGAAACAACAACGATACCGAAGATATCGTAGTTTCCGCATATCAAACGCACTGTGGAGTGCTGAAAACACCAGAAAACGTGTTTTTCGCATACAAAAGCACGAAAACAGCGATTTCGGTGATTCTGCACACTTGTAACAGCAGAATCATGAAGATTATCACTGAAGATGCATATCTCAGCTGGAAACAACAACGATACCGAAGATATCGTAGTTTCCGCATATCAAACGCACTGTGGAGTGCTGAAAACACCAGAAAACGTGTTTTTCGCATTCAAAAGCACGAAAACAGCGATTTCGGTGATTCTGCACACTTGTAACAGCATAATCGTGAAGATTATCACTGAAAGTGCATATCTCAGCTGGAAACAACAACGATACCGAAGATATCGTAGTTTCCGCATATCAAACGCACTGTGGAGTGCTGAAAACACCAGAAAACGTGTTTTTCGCATTCAAAAGCACGAAAACAGCGATTTCGGTGATTCTGCACACTTGTAACAGCAGAATCGTGAAGATTATCACTGAAAGTGCATTTCTCAGCTGGAAACAACAACGATACCGAAGATATGGCAGTTTCCGCATATCAAACGCACTGTGGAGTGCTGAAAACACCAGAAAACGTGTTTTTCGCATTCAATAGCACGAAAACAGCGATTTCGGTGATTCTGCACACTTGTAACAGCAGAATCATGAAGATTATCACTGAAAATGCATGTCTCAGCTGGAAACAACAACGATACCGAAGATATCGTAGTTTCCGCATATCAAACGCACTGTGGAGTGCTGAAAACACCAGAAAACGTGTTATTCGCATTCAAAAGCACGAAAACAGCGATTTCGGTGATTCTGCACACTTGTAACAGCAGAATCGTGAAGATTATCACTGAAAGTGCATATCTCAGCTGGAAACAACAACGATACCGAAGATATCGTAGTTTCCGCATATCAAACGCACTGTGGAGTGCTGAAAACACCAGAAAACGTGTTTTTCGCATTCAAAAGCACGAAAACAGCGATTTCGGTGATTCTGCACACTTGTAACAGCAGAATCGTGAAGATTATCACTGAAAGTGCATATCTCAGCTGGAAACAACAACGATACCGAAGATATCGTAGTTTCCGCATATCAAACGCACTGTGGAGTGCTGAAAACACCAGAAAACGTGTTTTTCGCATTCAAAAGCACGAAAACAGCGATTTCGGTGATTCTGCACACTTGTAACAGCAGAATCGTGAAGATTATCACTGAAAGTGCATATCTCAGCTGGAAACAACAACGATACCGAAGATATCGTAGTTTCCGCATATCAAACGCACTGTGGAGTGCTGAAAACACCAGAAAACGTGTTACTCGCATTAACTAGCTCGAAAAGAGCGTTCTGGATGATTCTGCATACTTCTCATAAATGAAACACAAAGATTATCCCAGAAAATGCATATTTCAGCTGGAAACCCCACGAAAACCTAGTTACCGGCTGCTCAACATATCAAACGCACTGTGGAGTGGTCAAAACACCAGACAACGTGTTTCCCGCATTAAATAGCTCGAAAAGAGCGATCTCGATGATTCTGCATACTTCAGACAGAAGTCTCACCAAGATTATCGCAGAAAATGCATATCTCAGCTTGAAACCCGACCGAAACCAAGATGTCGCCGGTTCTGCATGTCAAACGTACTGTGGAGTGGTCAATACACCAGAATACGTGTTTCTCGAATTGAATAGCTCGAAAAGAGCGATCTAGATGATTCTGCATACTTCTGAGAGAAGACTCACCAAGATTATCGCAGAAAATGCATATCTCAGCTGAAAACCTCACGAAAATCAAGATGTCGCCGGTTCTGCATATCAAACGCACTGTGGAGTGGTGAAAACACCAGATAACGTGTTTCTCGCATCAAATAACTCGAAAAGAGTGTTCTCGATTATTCTGCATACTTCTGAGAGAAGACTCACCAAGATTATCGCAGAAAATGCATATCTCAGCTGAAAACCTCACGAAAATCAAGATGTCGCCGGTTCTGCATATCAAACGCACTGTGGAGTGGTGAAAACACCAGCTAACGTGTTTCTCGCATCAAATAACTCGAAAAGAGTGTTCTCGATTATTCTGCATACTTCTGACTGAAGTCTCACCAAGATTATCGCAGAAAATGCATATCTCAGCTTGAAACCCGAACCGAAACCAAGATATTTCCGGTTCTGCATGTCAAACGTACTGTGGAGTGGTGAATACACCAGATAACGTGTTTCTCGCATTAAATAACTCGAAAAGAAGGTTCTCGATGATTCTGCATACTTCTGACTGATGTCTCACCAAGATTATCGCAGAAAATGCATATCTCAGCTTGAACCCCGACGAAAGCCAAGATGTCGCCGGTTCTGCATATCAAACGCACTGTGGAGTGGTGAAAACACCAGATAACGTGTTTCTCGCATTAAATAGCTCGAAAAGATCGGTCCCGATGATTCTGCATACTTCTGACAGAAGTCTCGCCAAGATTATCGTAGAAAATGCATATCTCAGCTTGATACCCGACGAAAGCCACAATGTTGCCGGGTCTGCATATCAAACGCACTGTGGAGTAGTGAAAACACCAGATAACGTGTTTCTCGCATTAAAGAGCTCGAAAAGAGGGATCTCGATGATTCTGCATACTTCTGATAGAAGTCTCACCAAGATTATCGTAGAAAATGCATATCTCAGCTTGATACCCGACGAAAGCCAAGATGTCGCCGGTTCTGCATATCAAACGCACTGTGGAGTGGTGAAAACACCAGATAACGTGTTTCTCGCATTAAATAGCCCGAAATGAGGGATCTCGATGATTCTGCATACTTCTGACAGAAGACTCACCAAGATTATCGCAGAAAATGCATATCTCAAATGGAAACACCACGGAAATCAAGATATCGCCGGCTCTGCATATCAAACGCACTGTGGAATGTTGAAAACACCAGGAAACTTGTTTTTTTGCATTAAATAGCTCGACAAGAGCGATCTAGATGATTCTGCATACTTCTGACTGACGTCTCACCAAGATTATCGTAGAAAATGCATATCCCAGCTTGAAACCCGACGAAAGCCAAGATATTTCCGGTTCTGCATGTCAAACGTACTGTGGAGTGGTGAATACACCAGATAATGTGTTTCTCGCATTAAATAACTCGAAAAGAGGGTTCTCGATGATTCTGTATACTTCTGACAGGAGACTCACCAAGATTATCGCAGAAAATGCATATCTCTGCTGGAAACACCACGAAATTCAAGATATCGCCGGTTCTGCATATCAAACGCACTGTGGAATGGTGAAACACCAGATAACGTGTTTCTCGCATCAAATAACTCGAAAAGAGGGTTCTCGATTATTCTGCATACTTCTGACAGAAGTCTCACCAAGATTATCGTAGAAAATGCATATCTCAGCTTGATACCCGACGAAAGCCACGATGTCGCCGGTTCTGCATATCAAACGCATTGTGGAGTGGTGAAAACAACAGAAAACGTGTTTCTCGCATTAAGTAGCTCGAAACGAGCGATCTAGATGATTCTGCATACTTCTGACTGAAGTCTCACCAAGATTATCGCAGAAAATGCATATCTCAGCTTGAAACCCGAACCGAAACCAAGATATTTCCGGTTCTGCATGTCAAACGTACTGTGGAGTGGTGAATACACCAGATAACGTGTTTCTCGCATTAAATAACTCGAAAAGAGGGTTCTCGATGATTCTGCATACTTCTGACTGATGTCTCACCAAGATTATCGCAGAAAATGCATATCTCAGCTTGAACCCCGACGAAAGCCAAGATGTCGCCGGTTCTGCATATCAAACGCACTGTGGAATGTTGAAAACACCAGGAAACTTGTTTTTTTGCATTAAATAGCTCGACAAGAGCGATCTAGATGATTCTGCATACTTCTGACTGATGTCTCACCAAGATTATCGCAGAAAATGCATATCTCAGCTTGAGACCCCACGAAAACCAAGATATCTCCGGTTCTGCACATTCAACGAACTGTGGTGTGGTGAAAACCCCAGAAAACGTGTTTCTCGCATTAATTAGGTCGAAACGAGCGATCTCGATGATTAAGCATACTTCGGACAGAAGTCTCAACAAGATTATCGTAAAAAATGCATATCTCAGCTTGAAATCCCACGAAAACCCAGATATCACTGGTTCTGCATATCAAACGCACTGTGGCGTGCTGAAAACACCAGATAACATGTTTCTCGCATTAAATAGCTCGAAAAGTACGATCTCGATGACTCTGCATACTTCGGACAGAAGTCTCACCAAGATTATCGCAGAAAATGCATATCTGAGCTTGAAACCCCACGAAAACCAAGATATCGCCGGTTCTGCATATCATACGCACTGTGGAGTGGTGAAAACACCAGAAAACGTGTTTTTCGCATTTAAAAGCACGAAAACAGCGATTTCGGTGATTCTGCACACTTGTAACAGCAGAATCGTGAAGATTATCACTGAAAGTGCATATCTCAGCTGGAAACAACAACGATACCGAAGATATCGTAGTTTCCGCATATCAAACGCACTGTGGAGTGCTGAAAACACCAGAAAACGTGTTTTTCGCATTCAAAAGCACGAAAACAGCGAATTCGGTGATTCTGCACACTTGTAACAGCAGAATCGTGAAGATTATCACTGAAAGTGCATTTCTCAGCTGGAAACAACAACGATACCGAAGATATGGCAGTTTCCGCATATCAAACGCACTGTGGAGTGCTGAAAACACCAGAAAACGTGTTTTTCGCATTCAATAGCACGAAAACAGCGATTTCGGTGATTCTGCACACTTGTAACAGCAGAATCATGAAGATTATCACTGAAGATGCATATCTCAGCTGGAAACAACAACGATACCGAAGATATCGTAGTTTCCGCATATCAAACGCACTGTGGAGTGCTGAAAACACCAGAAAACGTGTTTTTCGCATTCAAAAGCACGAAAACAGCGATTTCGGTGATTCTGCACACTTGTAACAGCAGAATCGTGAAGATTATCACTGAAAGTGCATATCTCAGCTGGAAACAACAACGATACCGAAGATATCGTAGTTTCCGCATATCAAACGCACTGTGGAGTGCTGAAAACACCAGAAAACGTGTTTTTCGCATTCAAAAGCACGAAAACAGCGATTTCGGTGATTCTGCACACTTGTAACAGCAGAATCATGAAGATTATCACTGAAGATGCATATCTCAGCTGGAAACAACAACGATACCGAAGATATCGTAGTTTCCGCATATCAAACGCACTGTGGAGTGCTGAAAACACCAGAAAACGTGTTTTTCGCATTCAAAAGCACGAAAACAGCGATTTCGGTGATTCTGCACACTTGTAACAGCAGAATCGTGAAGATTATCACTGAAAGTGCATATCTCAGCTGGAAACAATAACGATACCGAAGATATCGCAGTTTCCGCATATCAAACGCACTGTGGAGTGCTGAAAACACCAGAAAACGTGTTTTTCGCATACAAAAGCACGAAAACAGCGATTTCGGTGATTCTGCACACTTGTAACAGCAGAATCATGAAGATTATCACTGAAGATGCATATCTCAGCTGGAAACAACAACGATACCGAAGATATCGTAGTTTCCGCATATCAAACGCACTGTGGAGTGCTGAAAACACCAGAAAACGTGTTTTTCGCATTCAAAAGCACGAAAACAGCGATTTCGGTGATTCTGCACACTTGTAACAGCAGAATCGTGAAGATTATCACTGAAAGTGCATATCTCAGCTGGAAACAACAACGATACCGAAGATATCGCAGTTTCCGCATATCAAACGCACTGTGGAGTGTTGAAAACACCAGAAAACGTGTTTTTCGCATTCAAAAGCACGAAAACAGCGATTTCGGTGATTCTGCACACTTGTAACAGCAGAATCGTGAAGATTATCATTGAAAGTGCATATCTCAGCTGGAAACAACAACGATACCGAAGATATCGTAGTTTCCGCATATCAAACGCACTGTGGAGTGCTGAAAACACCAGAAAACGTGTTTTTCGCATTCAAAAGCACGAAAACAGCGATTTCGGTGATTCTGCACAATTGTAACAGCAGAATCGTGAAGATTATCACTGAAAGTGCATATCTCAGCTGGAAACAACAACGATACCGAAGATATCGTAGTTTCCGCATATCAAACGCACTGTGGAGTGCTGAAAACACCAGAAAACGTGTTTTTCGCATTCAAAAGCACGAAAACAGCGATTTCGGTGATTCTGCACACTTGTAACAGCAGAATCGTGAAGATTATCACTGAAAGTGCATATCTCAGCTGGAAACAACAACGATACCGAAGATATCGCAGTTTCCGCATATCAAACGCACTGTGGAGTGCTGAAAACACCAGAAAACGTGTTTTTCGCATTCAAAAGCACGAAAACAGCGATTTCGGTGATTCTGCACACTTGTCACAGCAGAATCGTGAAGATTATCACTGAAAGTGCATATCTCAGCTGGAAACAATAACGATACCGAAGATATCGCAGTTTCCGCATATCAAACGCACTGTGGAGTGTTGAAAACACCAGAAAACGTGTGTTTCGCATTCAAAAGCACGAAAACAGCGATTTTGGTGATTCTGCACACTTGTAACAGCAGAATCATGAAGATTATCACTGAAAATGCATGTCTCAGCTGGAAACAACAACGATACCGAAGATATCGTAGTTTCCGCATATCAAACGCACTGTGGAGTGCTGAAAACACCAGAAAACGTGTTTTTCGCATACAAAAGCACGAAAACAGCGATTTCGGTGATTCTGCACACTTGTAACAGCAGAATCATGAAGATTATCACTGAAGATGCATATCTCAGCTGGAAACAACAACGATACCGACGATATCGCAGTTTCCGCATATCAAACGCACTGTGGAGTGTTGAAAACACCAGAAAACGTGTTTTTCGCATTCAAAAGCACGAAAACAGCGATTTCGGTGATTCTGCACACTTGTAACAGCAGAATCGTGAAGATTATCACTGAAAGTGCATATCTCAGCTGGAAACAATAACGATACCGAAGATATCGCAGTTTCCGCATATCAAACGCACTGTGGAGTGTTGAAAACACCAGAAAACGTGTTTTTCGCATTCAAAAGCACGAAAACAGCGATTTCGGTGATTCTGCACACTTGTAACAGCAGAATCATGAAGATTATCACTGAAAATGCATGTCTCAGCTGGAAACAACAACGATACCGAAGATATCGTAGTTTCCGCATATCAAACGCACTGTGGAGTGCTGAAAACACCAGAAAACGTGTTTTTCGCATACAAAAGCACGAAAACAGCGATTTCGGTGATTCTGCACACTTGTAACAGCAGAATCATGAAGATTATCACTGAAGATGCATATCTCAGCTGGAAACAACAACGATACCGAAGATATCGTAGTTTCCGCATATCAAACGCACTGTGGAGTGCTGAAAACACCAGAAAACGTGTTTTTCGCATTCAAAAGCACGAAAACAGCGATTTCGGTGATTCTGCACACTTGTAACAGCATAATCGTGAAGATTATCACTGAAAGTGCATATCTCAGCTGGAAACAACAACGATACCGAAGATATCGTAGTTTCCGCATATCAAACGCACTGTGGAGTGCTGAAAACACCAGAAAACGTGTTTTTCGCATTCAAAAGCACGAAAACAGCGATTTCGGTGATTCTGCACACTTGTAACAGCAGAATCGTGAAGATTATCACTGAAAGTGCATTTCTCAGCTGGAAACAACAACGATACCGAAGATATGGCAGTTTCCGCATATCAAACGCACTGTGGAGTGCTGAAAACACCAGAAAACGTGTTTTTCGCATTCAATAGCACGAAAACAGCGATTTCGGTGATTCTGCACACTTGTAACAGCAGAATCATGAAGATTATCACTGAAAATGCATGTCTCAGCTGGAAACAACAACGATACCGAAGATATCGTAGTTTCCGCATATCAAACGCACTGTGGAGTGCTGAAAACACCAGAAAACGTGTTATTCGCATTCAAAAGCACGAAAACAGCGATTTCGGTGATTCTGCACACTTGTAACAGCAGAATCGTGAAGATTATCACTGAAAGTGCATATCTCAGCTGGAAACAACAACGATACCGAAGATATCGTAGTTTCCGCATATCAAACGCACTGTGGAGTGCTGAAAACACCAGAAAACGTGTTTTTCGCATTCAAAAGCACGAAAACAGCGATTTCGGTGATTCTGCACACTTGTAACAGCAGAATCGTGAAGATTATCACTGAAAGTGCATATCTCAGCTGGAAACAACAACGATACCGAAGATATCGTAGTTTCCGCATATCAAACGCACTGTGGAGTGCTGAAAACACCAGAAAACGTGTTTTTCGCATTCAAAAGCACGAAAACAGCGATTTCGGTGATTCTGCACACTTGTAACAGCAGAATCGTGAAGATTATCACTGAAAGTGCATATCTCAGCTGGAAACAACAACGATACCGAAGATATCGTAGTTTCCGCATATCAAACGCACTGTGGAGTGCTGAAAACACCAGAAAACGTGTTACTCGCATTAACTAGCTCGAAAAGAGCGTTCTGGATGATTCTGCATACTTCTCATAAATGAAACACAAAGATTATCCCAGAAAATGCATATTTCAGCTGGAAACCCCACGAAAACCTAGTTACCGGCTGCTCAACATATCAAACGCACTGTGGAGTGGTCAAAACACCAGACAACGTGTTTCCCGCATTAAATAGCTCGAAAAGAGCGATCTCGATGATTCTGCATACTTCAGACAGAAGTCTCACCAAGATTATCGCAGAAAATGCATATCTCAGCTTGAAACCCGACCGAAACCAAGATGTCGCCGGTTCTGCATGTCAAACGTACTGTGGAGTGGTCAATACACCAGAATACGTGTTTCTCGAATTGAATAGCTCGAAAAGAGCGATCTAGATGATTCTGCATACTTCTGAGAGAAGACTCACCAAGATTATCGCAGAAAATGCATATCTCAGCTGAAAACCTCACGAAAATCAAGATGTCGCCGGTTCTGCATATCAAACGCACTGTGGAGTGGTGAAAACACCAGATAACGTGTTTCTCGCATCAAATAACTCGAAAAGAGTGTTCTCGATTATTCTGCATACTTCTGAGAGAAGACTCACCAAGATTATCGCAGAAAATGCATATCTCAGCTGAAAACCTCACGAAAATCAAGATGTCGCCGGTTCTGCATATCAAACGCACTGTGGAGTGGTGAAAACACCAGCTAACGTGTTTCTCGCATCAAATAACTCGAAAAGAGTGTTCTCGATTATTCTGCATACTTCTGACTGAAGTCTCACCAAGATTATCGCAGAAAATGCATATCTCAGCTTGAAACCCGAACCGAAACCAAGATATTTCCGGTTCTGCATGTCAAACGTACTGTGGAGTGGTGAATACACCAGATAACGTGTTTCTCGCATTAAATAACTCGAAAAGAAGGTTCTCGATGATTCTGCATACTTCTGACTGATGTCTCACCAAGATTATCGCAGAAAATGCATATCTCAGCTTGAACCCCGACGAAAGCCAAGATGTCGCCGGTTCTGCATATCAAACGCACTGTGGAGTGGTGAAAACACCAGATAACGTGTTTCTCGCATTAAATAGCTCGAAAAGATCGGTCCCGATGATTCTGCATACTTCTGACAGAAGTCTCGCCAAGATTATCGTAGAAAATGCATATCTCAGCTTGATACCCGACGAAAGCCACAATGTTGCCGGGTCTGCATATCAAACGCACTGTGGAGTAGTGAAAACACCAGATAACGTGTTTCTCGCATTAAAGAGCTCGAAAAGAGGGATCTCGATGATTCTGCATACTTCTGATAGAAGTCTCACCAAGATTATCGTAGAAAATGCATATCTCAGCTTGATACCCGACGAAAGCCAAGATGTCGCCGGTTCTGCATATCAAACGCACTGTGGAGTGGTGAAAACACCAGATAACGTGTTTCTCGCATTAAATAGCCCGAAATGAGGGATCTCGATGATTCTGCATACTTCTGACAGAAGACTCACCAAGATTATCGCAGAAAATGCATATCTCAAATGGAAACACCACGGAAATCAAGATATCGCCGGCTCTGCATATCAAACGCACTGTGGAATGTTGAAAACACCAGGAAACTTGTTTTTTTGCATTAAATAGCTCGACAAGAGCGATCTAGATGATTCTGCATACTTCTGACTGACGTCTCACCAAGATTATCGTAGAAAATGCATATCCCAGCTTGAAACCCGACGAAAGCCAAGATATTTCCGGTTCTGCATGTCAAACGTACTGTGGAGTGGTGAATACACCAGATAATGTGTTTCTCGCATTAAATAACTCGAAAAGAGGGTTCTCGATGATTCTGTATACTTCTGACAGGAGACTCACCAAGATTATCGCAGAAAATGCATATCTCTGCTGGAAACACCACGAAATTCAAGATATCGCCGGTTCTGCATATCAAACGCACTGTGGAATGGTGAAACACCAGATAACGTGTTTCTCGCATCAAATAACTCGAAAAGAGGGTTCTCGATTATTCTGCATACTTCTGACAGAAGTCTCACCAAGATTATCGTAGAAAATGCATATCTCAGCTTGATACCCGACGAAAGCCACGATGTCGCCGGTTCTGCATATCAAACGCATTGTGGAGTGGTGAAAACAACAGAAAACGTGTTTCTCGCATTAAGTAGCTCGAAACGAGCGATCTAGATGATTCTGCATACTTCTGACTGAAGTCTCACCAAGATTATCGCAGAAAATGCATATCTCAGCTTGAAACCCGAACCGAAACCAAGATATTTCCGGTTCTGCATGTCAAACGTACTGTGGAGTGGTGAATACACCAGATAACGTGTTTCTCGCATTAAATAACTCGAAAAGAGGGTTCTCGATGATTCTGCATACTTCTGACTGATGTCTCACCAAGATTATCGCAGAAAATGCATATCTCAGCTTGAACCCCGACGAAAGCCAAGATGTCGCCGGTTCTGCATATCAAACGCACTGTGGAATGTTGAAAACACCAGGAAACTTGTTTTTTTGCATTAAATAGCTCGACAAGAGCGATCTAGATGATTCTGCATACTTCTGACTGATGTCTCACCAAGATTATCGCAGAAAATGCATATCTCAGCTTGAGACCCCACGAAAACCAAGATATCTCCGGTTCTGCACATTCAACGAACTGTGGTGTGGTGAAAACCCCAGAAAACGTGTTTCTCGCATTAATTAGGTCGAAACGAGCGATCTCGATGATTAAGCATACTTCGGACAGAAGTCTCAACAAGATTATCGTAAAAAATGCATATCTCAGCTTGAAACCCCACGAAAACCCAGATATCACTGGTTCTGCATATCAAACGCACTGTGGCGTGCTGAAAACACCAGATAACATGTTTCTCGCATTAAATAGCTCGAAAAGTACGATCTCGATGACTCTGCATACTTCGGACAGAAGTCTCACCAAGATTATCGCAGAAAATGCATATCTGAGCTTGAAACCCCACGAAAACCAAGATATCGCCGGTTCTGCATATCATACGCACTGTGGAGTGGTGAAAACACCAGATAACGTGTTTCTCGCATTAAATAGCTCGAATAGAGCGATCTCGATGATTAAGCATACTTCGGACAGAAGTCACCCCAAGATTATCGCAGAAAATGCATATCTCAGATGGAAACCCCACGAAAACCAAGATATCGCCGGTTCTGCATATCATACGCCCTGTGGAGTGATGAAAACACCAGACAACGTGTTTCTCGCATTAAATAGCTCGAATAGAGCGATCTCGATGATTAAGCATACTTCGGACAGAAGTCTCACCAAGATTATCGCAGAAAATACATATTTCAGCTGGAAACCCCACGAAAACCAAGATATCGCTGGTACTGCATATCAAACGCACTGTGGAGTGGTGAAAACACCAGATAACGTGTTTCTCGCATTAAATAGCTCGAAAAGAGCGATCTCGATGATGCTGCATACTTCGGACAGAAGTCTCACCAAGTTTATCGCAGAAAATGCATATCTCAGCTTGAAACCCCTCGAAAACCAAGATATCACCTGTTCTGCATATCCAGCGAACTGTGGTGTGGTGAAAACCCCAGAAAACGTGTTTCTCGCATTAAATAGCTGGAAAAGAGCGATCTCGATGATTCTGCACACTTCGGACAGAAGTCTCACGAAGATTATCGCAGATAATGCATATCTCAGCTCGAAACCCCACGAAAACCAAGATATCGCCGGTTCTGCATATCATACGCACTGTGGAGTGGTGAAAACACCAGATAACGTGTTTGTCGCATTAAATAGGTCGAAACGAGCGATCTCGATGATTAAGCATACTTCGGACAGAAGTCTCATCAAGATTATCGTAAAAAATACATATCTCAGCTCGAAACCCCACGAAAACCCAGATATCGCTGGTTCTGCATATCAAACACACTGTGGAGTGCTGAAAACACCAGATAACGTGTTTCTCGCATTAAATCGCTCGAAAAGAGCGATCTAGATGATTCAGCATACTTCGGACAGAAGTCTCACCAAGGTTATCGCAGACAATGCATATCTCAGCTTGAAACCCCACGAAAACCAAGATATCGCCGGTTCTGCATATCCAACGCACTGTGGAGTGGTGAAAACACCAGATAACGTGTTTCTCGCATTAAATAGCTCGAAAAGAGGGTTCTCGA
Organism: Anthophora plumipes; assembly: GCA_951804975.1. Classification (NCBI taxonomy): domain Eukaryota; kingdom Metazoa; phylum Arthropoda; class Insecta; order Hymenoptera; family Apidae; genus Anthophora; species Anthophora plumipes. The sequence continues at coordinate 666,480 of CATORF010000924.1, forward strand.
TGATTCTGTATACTTCTGACAGGAGACTCACCAAGATTATCGCAGAAAATGCATATCTCAACTGGAAACACCACGAAATTCAAGATATCGCCGGTTCTGCATATCAAACGCACTGTGGAATGGTGAAACACCAGATAACGTGTTTCTCGCATCAAATAACTCGAAAAGAGGGTTCTCGATTATTCTGCATACTTCTGACAGAAGTCTCACCAAGATTATCGTAGAAAATGCATTTCTCAGCTTGATACCCGACGAAAGCCACGATGTCGCCGGTTCTGCATATCAAACGCATTGTGGAGTGGTGAAAACAACAGAAAACGTGTTTCTCGCATTAAGTAGCTCGAAACGAGCGATCTAGATGATTCTGCATACTTCTGACTGAAGTCTCACCAAGATTATCGCAGAAAATGCATATCTCAGCTTGAAACCCGAACCGAAACCAAGATATTTCCGGTTCTGCATGTCAAACGTACTGTGGAGTGGTGAATACACCAGATAACGTGTTTCTCGCATTAAATAACTCGAAAAGAGGGTTCTCGATGATTCTGCATTCTTCTGACTGATGTCTCACCAAGATTATCGCAGAAAATGCATATCTCAGCTTGAACCCCGACGAAAGCCAAGATGTCGCCGGTTCTGCATATCAAACGCACTGTGGAATGTTGAAAACACCAGGAAACTTGTTTTTTTGCATTAAATAGCTCGACAAGAGCGATCTAGATGATTCTGCATACTTCTGAATGAGGTCTCACCACGATTATCGCAGAAAATGCATATCTCTACTGGAAACACCACGAAAATCGAGATATCGCCGGTTCTGAATATCAAACGCACTGTGGAATGTTGAAAACACCGGGAAACTTGTTTTTTTGCATTAAATAGCTCGACAAGAGCGATCTAGATGATTCTGCATACTTCTGAATGAGGTCTCACCACGATTATCGCAGAAAATGCATGTCTCAGATGGAAACACCACGAAAATCAAGATATCGCCGGTTCTGCATATCAAACGCACTGTGGAGTGGTGAAAACACCAGATAACGTGTTTCTCGCATTAAATAGCCCGAAAAGAGGGATCTCGATGATTCTGCATACTTCTGACAGAAGACTCACCAAGATTATCGCAGAAAATGCATATCTCTACTGGAAACACCACGAAAATCGAGATATCGCCGGTTCTGAATATCAAACGCACTGTGGAATGTTGAAAACACCAGGAAACTTGTTTTTTTGCATTAAATAGCTCGACAAGAGCGTTCTCGATGATTCTGCATACTTCTGACAGAAGAATCACCAGGATTATCGCAGAAAATGCATGTCTCAGTTTGAACCCCGACTAAAGCCAAGATGTCGCCGGTTCTGCATATCAAACGCACTGTAGAGTGGTGAAAACACCAGATAACGTGTTTCTCGCGTTAAATAGCTCGACAAGAGCGATCTAGATGATTCTGCATACTTCTGACTGAAGTCTCACCAAGATTATCGCAGAAAATGCATATCTCAGCTTGAATCCCGAACGTAACCAAGATATCTGCGGTTCTGCATGTCAAACGCACTGTGGAGTGGCGAAAACACCAGATAACGTGTTTCTCGCATTAAGTAGCTCGAAAGGAGCGATCTCGATGATTCTGCATACTTCTGACAGAAGTCTCACCAAGATAATCGCAGAAAATGCATATCTCAGCTTGAAACCCGACGAAATCCAAGATGTCGCCGGTTCTGCTCATAAAACGTTCTGTGGAGTGGTGAAAACACCAGAAAACGTGTTTCTCGCATTAAGTAGCTCGAAACGAGCGATCTAGATGATTCTGCATACTTCTGACTGAACTCTCACCAATATTATCGCAAAAAATGCATATCTCACCTTGAAACCTCACGAAAATCAAGATTACGCCGGTTCTGCATATCAAACGCACTGTGGAGTGGTGAAAACAACCAGATAACGAGTTTCTCGCATTAAATAGCTCGAAAAGTGCGATCTCGATGATTCTGCATACTTCTGACAGAAGTCTCACCAAGATAATCGCAGAAAATGCTTATCTCAGCTTGAAACCCGACGAAATCCAAGATGTCGCCGGTTCTGCACATAAAACGTTCTGTGGAGTGGTGAAAAAACCAGAAAACGTGTTTCTCGCATTATGTAGCTCGAAACGAGCGATCTAGATGATTCTGCATACTTCTGACTGAAGTCTCACCAATATTATCGCAAAAAATGCATATCTCAACTTGAAACCTCACGAAAATCAAGATGACGCCGGTTCTGCATATCAAACGCAATGTGGAGTGGTGAAAACAACCAGAAAACGTGTTTCTCGCATTAAGTAGCTCGAAAAGAGCGCTCTCGATGTTTCTGCATACTTTGGACAGATGTTTCACCAAGTTTATCGTAGAAAATGCATATCTCAGCTTGAAACCCGACGAAAAAAAAAATATCTCCGGTTCTGCATATCCAACGCACTGTGGAGTGGTGAAAACACCAGATAACGTGTTTCTCGCATTAAGTACCTCGAAACTAGCGATCTCGATGATTCTGCATACTTCGGACAGAAGTCTCAAAAAGATTATCGCAGAAAATGCATATCTCAGCTTGAAACCCCACGAAAACCAAGATGTCGCCGGTTCTGCATATCAAACGCACTGTGGAGTGGTGAAAACATCTGAAAACGTGTTTCTCGCATTAAGTAGCTCGAAAAGAGCGTTCTCGAAGATCCTGCATCCTTCTGTCAGAAGTCTCACCAAGATTATCGTAGAAAATGCATATCTCAGCTTGAAACCCGACCGAAAACCAAAATATCGCCGGTTCTGCATATCAAACCAACTGTGAAGTAGTGAAAACACCAGATAACGTGTTTCTCGCATTAAATTGCTCGAAATGTGCGATCTCGAAGATTCTGCATACTTCTAACAGAAGTCTCACCAATATTATCGCAGAAAATGCATATCTCAGCTTGAAACCTCACGAAAATCAAGATGTCGCCGGTTCTGCACATCAAACGCACTGTGGGGTGCTGAAAACAACCAGAGAACGTGTTTCTCGCATTAAATAGCTCGAAAAGAGCGATCCCGATGCTTCAGCATACTTCGGACAGAAGTCTCACCAAGATTATCGCAGGAAATGCATATCTCAGCTTGAAACCCGACCGAAACCAAGATATCTCCGGTTCTGCATGTCTAACGTACTGTGGAGTGGTGAAAACACCAGAAAACGTGTTTCGTGCATTAAGTAGCTCGAAAAGAGCGATCTAGATGATTCTGCATACTTCTGACTGAAGTCTCACCAATATTATCGCAGAAAATACATATCTCAGCTCGAAACCTCATGAAAATCAAGATGTTGCCGGTTCTGCATATCAAACGCACTGTGGAGTGGTGAAAACAACCAGAGAACGTGTTTCACGCATTAAATAGCTCGAAAAGAGCGATCCCGATGATTCAGCAAACTTCGAACAGGAGTCTCACCAAGATTATCGCAGGAAGTGCATATCTCAGCTTGAAACCCCACGAAAACATAGATATCTCCGGTTCTGCATATCCAACGAACTGTGGAGTGGTGAAAACCCCAGAAAACGAGTTTCTCGCATTAAATAGCTCGAAAAGAGCGCTCTTGCTGTTTCTGCATACTTCGGACACATGTTTCACCAAGATTATCGTAGAAAATGCATATCTCAGCTTGAAACCCGACGAAAACCAAAATATCGCCGGTTCTGCATATCAAACCAACTGCGGAGTGGTGAAAACACCAGATAACGTATTTCTCGCATTAAATAGCTCGAAAAGTGCGATCTCGATGATTCTGCATACTTCTAACAGAAGTCTCACCAAGATTATCGCAGAAAATGCATATCTCTGCTTAAAACCCCACGAAAACCAAGATATCTACTGTTCTGCATATCCAACGAACTGTGGATTGGTGAAAACCCCAGAAAACGTGTTTCTCGCATTAAATAGCTCGAAAAGAGCGCTCTCGACGTTTCTGCATACTTCGGACAGATGTTTCACCAAGCTTATCGTAGAAAATGCATATCTCAGCTTGAAACCCGACGAAAACCAAAATATCTCCGGTTCTGCATATCCAACGAACTGTGGAGTGGTGAAAACCCCAGAAATTGAGTTTCTCGCATCAAATAGCTCGAAAAGAGCGCTGTTGATGTTTCTGCATACTTCTGACAGATGTTTCACTAAGATTATCGTAGAGAATGCATATCTCTGCTTGAAACCCGACCGAAACCAAGATATCTCCGGTTCTGCATGTCAAACGTACCGTGGAGTGGTGAAAACAACAGAAAACGTGTTTCGTGCATTAAGTAGCTCGAAAAGAGCGATCTAGATGATTCTGCATCCTTCTGACAAAAGACCCACCAAGATTATCGCAGAAAATGCATATCTCTGCTGGAAACACCACAAAACTCAAGATATCGCCTGTTCTGCACATCAAACGCACTGTGGAGTGGTGAAAACAACCAGAGAACGTGTTTCTCGCATTAAATTGCTCGAGAAGGGCTATCCCAATGATTCAGCATACTTCGGACAGAAGTCTCACCAAGAATATCGCAGGAAAAGCATATCTCAGCTTGAAACCCGACCGAAACCAAGATATCTGCGGTTCTGCATGTTAAACGTTCTGTGGAGTGGTGAAAACACCTGAAAGCGTGTTTCGGGCATTAAGTAGCTCGAAAAGAGCGATCTAGATGATTCTGCATACTTCTGACCGAAGTCTCACCAAGATTATCGCAGAAAATGCATATCTCTGCTTGAAACCCCACGAAAACCAAGATATCTACTGTTCTGCATATCCAAGGAACTGTGGAGTGGTGAAAACCCCAGAAAACCTGTTTCTCGGATTAAATAGCTCGAAAAGAGCGCTCTCGATGATTCTGCATACTTCTAACAGAAGTCTCACCAAGATTATCGCAGAAAATGCATATCTCTGCTTGAAACCCCACGAAAACCAAGATATCTACTGTTCTGCATATCCAACGAACTGTGGAGTGGTGAAACCCCCAGATAACGTGTTTCTCGCACTTGCTAGCTCGAAACGAGCGATCTCGATGATTCTGGATACTTCGGACAGAAGTCTCACCAAAATTATCGTAAAAAATGCATATCTCAGCTTGAAACCCCACGAAAACCAAGATATCGCTGTGTTCTGCATATCAAACGCACTGTGGAGTGGTGAAAACCCCAGAAAACGTGTTTCTCGCATTAAATAGCTCGAGTAGAGCGATCTCGATGATTCTTCATACTTCGGACAGAAGTCTCACCAAGATTACCGTAAAAAATGCATATCTCAGCTGAAAAACCCCACGAAAGCCAAGATATCGCTGGTTCTGGATATCAAACGCACTGTGGAGTGGTGAAAACAGCGGATAAGTTTTTTCTCCCATTAACTAGCTCGAAAAGAGCGATCTCGATGTTTCAGCCTACTTCGGACAGAAGTCTCACCAAGATTATCGCAGAAAATGCATATCTCAGCATGAAACCCCACGAAAACCAAGATATCGCCGGTTCTGCATATCAAACGCACTGTGGAGTGGTGAAAACAACCAGAGAACGTGTTTCTCGCGTTAAATAGCTCGAAAAGGCCGATCACGATGATTCTGCATACTTCTGACAGAAGTCTCACCAAGATTATCGTAGAAAATGCATATCTCAACTTGAAACCCCACGAAAGCCAAGATATCGCTGGTTCTGCATATCAAACGCACTGTGCAGTGGTGAAAACAGCGGATAAGTTTTTTCTCGCATTAGCTAGCTCGAAAAGAGCGATCTCGATGTTTCAGCCTACTTCGGACAGAAGTCTCAACAAGATTATCGCAGAAAATGCATATCTCAGCTTGAAACCCCACGAAAACGAAGATATCTACTGTTCTGCATATCAAACGCACTGTGGAGTGGTGAAAACACCAGATAACGTGTTTCTCGCACTAACTAGCTCGAAAAGAGCGATCTCGATGATTCTGCATACTTCTAACAGAAGTCTCACCAAGATTATCGCAGAAAATGCATATCTCTGCTTGAAACCCCACGAAAAAAAAAGATATCTCCTGTTCTGCATATCAAACGCACTGTGGAGTGGTGAAAACACCGGATAAGGTTTTTCTCGCATTAACTAGCTCGAAAAGAGCGATCTCGAATATTCTGCATACTTCTGACAGAAGTCTCACCAGGATTATCGTAGAAAATGCATATCTCAGCTTGAAACCCGGCCGAAACCAAGATATCTCCGGTTCTGCATATCCAACGCACTGTGGAGTGGTGAAAACACCAGATAACGTGTTTCTCGCATTAAATAGCTCGAAACGAGCGATCTCGATGATTAAGCATACTTCGGACAGAAGTCTAACCAAGATTATCGTAAAAAATGCATATCCCAGCTTGAAACCCCACGAAAACCAAGATATCTACGGATCTGCATATCCAAAGCACTCTGGAGTGGTGAAAACACCAGATAACGTGTATCTCGCATTAAATAGCTCGAAACGAGCGATCTCGATGATTAAGCATACTTCGGACAGAAGTCTCACGAAGATTATCGTAAAAAATGCATATCTCAGCTTGAAACCCCACCAAAACCAAGATATCGCTGGTTCTGCATATCAAACGCACTGTGGAGTGGTGAAAACACCGGATAAGTTTTTTCTCGCACTAGCTAGCTCGAAAAGAGCGATCTCGATGATTCAGCATACTTCGGACAGAAGTCTCACCAAGATTATCACAGAAAATACATATCTCAGCTTGAATCCCCACGAAAACCAAGATATCGCCGGTTCTGCATATCAAACGCACTGTGGAGTGGTGAAACACCAGATAACGTGTTTCTCGCATTAAGTAGCTCGAAACGAGCGATCTCGATGATTCTGGATACTTCGGACAGAAGTCTCACCAAAATTATCGTAAAAAATGCATATCTCAGCTTGAAACCCCACGAAAACCAAGATATCGCTGTGTTCTGCATATCAAACGCACTGTGGAGTGGTGAAAACAGCGGATAAGTTTTTTCTCCCATTAACTAGCTCGAAAAGAGCGATCTCGATGTTTCAGCCTACTTCGGACAGAAGTCTCACCAAGATTATCGCAGAAAATGCATATCTCAGCATGAAACCCCACGAAAACCAAGATATCGCCGGTTCTGCATATCAAACGCACTGTGGAGTGGTGAAAACAACCAGAGAACGTGTTTCTCGCGTTAAATAGCTCGAAAAGGCCGATCACGATGATTCTGCATACTTCTGACAGAAGTCTCACCAAGATTATCGTAGAAAATGCATATCTCAGCTTGAAACCCCACGAAAGCCAAGATATCGCTGGTTCTGCATATCAAACGCACTGTGCAGTGGTGAAAACAGCGGATAAGTTTTTTCTCGCATTAACTAGCTCGAAAAGAGCGATCTCGATGTTTCAGCCTACTTCGGACAGAAGTCTCAACAAGATTATCGCAGAAAATGCATATCTCAGCTTGAAACCCCACGAAAACCAAGATATCTACTGTTCTGCATATCAAACGCACTGTGGAGTGGTGAAAACACCAGATAACGTGTTTCTCGCACTAACTAGCTCGAAAAGAGCGATCTCGATGATTCTGCATACTTCTAACAGAAGTCTCACCAAGATTATCGCAGAAAATGCATATCTCTGCTTGAAACCCCACGAAAACCAAGATATCTACTGTTCTGCATATCCAACGAACTGTGGAGTGGTGAAACCCCCAGATAACGTGTTTCTCGCACTAGCTAGCTCGAAAAGAGCGATCTCGATGATTCAGCATACTTCGGACAGAAGTCTCACCAAGATTATCACAGAAAATACATATCTCAGCTTGAATCCCCACGAAAACCAAGATATCTCCTGTTCTGCATATCAAACGCACTGTGGAGTGGTGAAAACACCGGATAAGGTTTTTCTCGCATTAACTAGCTCGAAAAGAGCGATCTCGAATATTCTGCATACTTCTGACAGAAGTCCCACCAGGATTATCGTAGAAAACGCATATCTCAGCTTGAAACCCGACCGAAACCAAGATATCTCCGGTTCTGCATATCCAACGCACTGTGGAGTGGTGAAAACACCAGATAACGTGTTTCTCGCATTAAATAGCTCGAAACGAGCGATCTCGATGATTAAGCATACTTCGGACAGAAGTCTAACCAAGATTATCGTAAAAAATGCATATCCCAGCTTGAAACCCCACGAAAACCAAGATATCTACGGTTCTGCATATCCAAAGCACTCTGGAGTGGTGAAAACACCAGATAACGTGTATCTCGCATTAAATAGCTCGAAACGAGCGATCTCGATGATTAAGCATACTTCGGACAGAAGTCTCACGAAGATTATCGTAAAAAATGCATATCTCAGCTTGAAACCCCACCAAAACCAAGATATCGCTGGTTCTGCATATCAAACGCACTGTGGAGTGGTGAAAACACTGGATAAGTTTTTTCTCGCATTAACTAGGTCGAAAAGAGCGATCTCGATGTTTCAGCATACTTCTGACTGAAGTCTCACCAATATTATTGCAGGAAATGCATATCTCAACTTGAAGCCCCACGAAAACCAAGATATCGCTGGTTCTGCATATCAAACGCACTGCGGAGTGGTGAATACCCCAGAAAACGAGTTTCTCGCATTAAATAGCTCGAAAAGAGCGCTCTCGACGTTTCTGCATACTTCGGACAGATGTTTCACCAAGCTTATCGTAGAAAATGCATATCTCAGCTTGAAACCCGACGAAAACCAAAATATCTCCGGTTCTGCATATCCAACGAACTGTGAAGTGGTGAAAACCCCAGAAATTGAGTTTCTCGCATCAAATAGCTCGAAAAGAGCGCTGTTGATGTTTCTGCATACTTCTGACAGATGTTTCACTAAGATTATCGTAGAGAATGCATATCTCTGCTTGAAACCCGACCGAAACAAAGATATCTCCGGTTCTGCATGTCAAACGTACCGTGGAGTGGTGGAAACAACAGAAAACGTGTTTCGTGCATTAAGTAGCTCGAAAAGAGCGATCTAGATGATTCTCCATCCTTCTGACAAAAGACCCACCAAGATTATCGCAGAAAATGCATATCTCTGCTGGAAACACCACAAAACTCAAGATATCGCCTGTTCTGCACATCAAACGCACTGTGGAGTGGTGAAAACAACCAGAGAACGTGTTTCTCGCAATAAATTGCTCGAAAAGGGCTATCCCAATGATTCAGCATACTTCGGACAGAAGTCTCACCAAGAATATCGCAGGAAAAGCATATCTCAGCTTGAAACCCGACCGAAACCAAGATATCTGCGGTTCTGCATGTCAAACGTACTGTGGAGTGGTGAAAACACCTGAAAGCGTGTTTCGTGCATTAAGTAGCTCGAAAAGAGCGATCTAGATGATTCTGCATACTTCTGACCGAAGTCTCACCAATATTATCGCAGGAAGTGCATATCTCAGCTTGAAACCCCACGAAAACCAAGATATCTCCGGTTCTGCATATCCAACGAACTGTGGAGTGGTGACAACCCCAGAAAACGAGTTTCTCGCATTAAATAGCTCGGAAAGAGCGCTCTTGATGTTTCTGCATAATTCGGACACATGTTTCACCAAGATTAACGTAGAAAATGCATATCTCAGCTTGAATCCCCACGAAAACCAAGATATCGCCGGTTCTGCATATCAAACGCACTGTGGAGTGGTGAAACACCAGATAACGTGTTTCTCGCATTAAGTAGCTCGAAACGAGCGATCTCGATGATTCTGGATACTTCGGACAGAAGTCTCACCAAAATTATCGTAAAAAATGTACATCTCAGCTTGAAACCCCACGAAAACCAAGATATCGCTGTGTTCTGCATATCAAACGCACTGTGGAGTGGTGAAAACCCCAGAAAACGTGTTTCTCGCATTAAATAGCTCGAGTAGAGCGATCTCGATGATTCTTCATACTTCGGACAGAAGTCTCACCAAGATTACCGTAAAAAATGCATATCTCAGCTGAAAAACCCCACGAAAGCCAAGATATCGCTGGTTCTGGATATCAAACGCACTGTGGAGTGGTGAAAACAGCGGATAAGTTTTTTCTCCCATTAACTAGCTCGAAAAGAGCGATCTCGATGTTTCAGCCTACTTCGGACAGAAGTCTCACCAAGATTATCGCAGAAAATGCATATCTCAGCATGAAACCCCACGAAAACCAAGATATCGCCGGTTCTGCATATCAAACGCACTGTGGAGTGGTGAAAACAACCAGAGAACGTGTTTCTCGCGTTAAATAGCTCGAAAAGGCCGATCACGATGATTCTGCATACTTCTGACAGAAGTCTCACCAAGATTATCGTAGAAAATGCATATCTCAGCTTGAAACCCCACGAAAGCCAAGATATCGCTGGTTCTGCATATCAAACGCACTGTGCAGTGGTGAAAACAGCGGATAAGTTTTTTCTCGCATTAACTAGCTCGAAAAGAGCGATCTCGATGTTTCAGCCTACTTCGGACAGAAGTCTCAACAAGATTATCGCAGAAAATGCATATCTCAGCTTGAAACCCCACGAAAACCAAGATATCTACTGTTCTGCATATCAAACGCTCTGTGGAGTGGTGAAAACACCAGATAACGTGTTTCTCGCACTAACTAGCTCGAAAAGAGCGATCTCGATGATTCTGCATACTTCTAACAGAAGTCTCACCAAGATTATCGCAGAAAATGCATATCTCTGCTTGAAACCCCACGAAAACCAAGATATCTACTGTTCTGCATATCCAACGAACTGTGGAGTGGTGAAACCCCCAGATAACGTGTTTCTCGCATCAAATAACTCGAAAAGAGTGTTCTCGATTATTCTGCATACTTCTGAGAGAAGACTCACCAAGATTATCGCAGAAAATGCATATCTCAGCTGAAAACCTCACGAAAATCAAGATGTCGCCGGTTCTGCATATCAAACGCACTGTGGAGTGGTGAAAACACCAGCTAACGTGTTTCTCGCATCAAATAACTCGAAAAGAGTGTTCTCGATTATTCTGCATACTTCTGACTGAAGTCTCACCAAGATTATCGCAGAAAATGCATATCTCAGCTTGAAACCCGAACCGAAACCAAGATATTTCCGGTTCTGCATGTCAAACGTACTGTGGAGTGGTGAATACACCAGATAACGTGTTTCTCGCATTAAATAACTCGAAAAGAAGGTTCTCGATGATTCTGCATACTTCTGACTGATGTCTCACCAAGATTATCGCAGAAAATGCATATCTCAGCTTGAACCCCGACGAAAGCCAAGATGTCGCCGGTTCTGCATATCAAACGCACTGTGGAGTGGTGAAAACACCAGATAACGTGTTTCTCGCATTAAATAGCTCGAAAAGATCGGTCCCGATGATTCTGCATACTTCTGACAGAAGTCTCGCCAAGATTATCGTAGAAAATGCATATCTCAGCTTGATACCCGACGAAAGCCACAATGTTGCCGGGTCTGCATATCAAACGCACTGTGGAGTAGTGAAAACACCAGATAACGTGTTTCTCGCATTAAAGAGCTCGAAAAGAGGGATCTCGATGATTCTGCATACTTCTGATAGAAGTCTCACCAAGATTATCGTAGAAAATGCATATCTCAGCTTGATACCCGACGAAAGCCAAGATGTCGCCGGTTCTGCATATCAAACGCACTGTGGAGTGGTGAAAACACCAGATAACGTGTTTCTCGCATTAAATAGCCCGAAATGAGGGATCTCGATGATTCTGCATACTTCTGACAGAAGACTCACCAAGATTATCGCAGAAAATGCATATCTCAAATGGAAACACCACGGAAATCAAGATATCGCCGGCTCTGCATATCAAACGCACTGTGGAATGTTGAAAACACCAGGAAACTTGTTTTTTTGCATTAAATAGCTCGACAAGAGCGATCTAGATGATTCTGCATACTTCTGACTGACGTCTCACCAAGATTATCGTAGAAAATGCATATCCCAGCTTGAAACCCGACGAAAGCCAAGATATTTCCGGTTCTGCATGTCAAACGTACTGTGGAGTGGTGAATACACCAGATAATGTGTTTCTCGCATTAAATAACTCGAAAAGAGGGTTCTCGATGATTCTGTATACTTCTGACAGGAGACTCACCAAGATTATCGCAGAAAATGCATATCTCTGCTGGAAACACCACGAAATTCAAGATATCGCCGGTTCTGCATATCAAACGCACTGTGGAATGGTGAAACACCAGATAACGTGTTTCTCGCATCAAATAACTCGAAAAGAGGGTTCTCGATTATTCTGCATACTTCTGACAGAAGTCTCACCAAGATTATCGTAGAAAATGCATATCTCAGCTTGATACCCGACGAAAGCCACGATGTCGCCGGTTCTGCATATCAAACGCATTGTGGAGTGGTGAAAACAACAGAAAACGTGTTTCTCGCATTAAGTAGCTCGAAACGAGCGATCTAGATGATTCTGCATACTTCTGACTGAAGTCTCACCAAGATTATCGCAGAAAATGCATATCTCAGCTTGAAACCCGAACCGAAACCAAGATATTTCCGGTTCTGCATGTCAAACGTACTGTGGAGTGGTGAATACACCAGATAACGTGTTTCTCGCATTAAATAACTCGAAAAGAGGGTTCTCGATGATTCTGCATACTTCTGACTGATGTCTCACCAAGATTATCGCAGAAAATGCATATCTCAGCTTGAACCCCGACGAAAGCCAAGATGTCGCCGGTTCTGCATATCAAACGCACTGTGGAATGTTGAAAACACCAGGAAACTTGTTTTTTTGCATTAAATAGCTCGACAAGAGCGATCTAGATGATTCTGCATACTTCTGACTGATGTCTCACCAAGATTATCGCAGAAAATGCATATCTCAGCTTGAGACCCCACGAAAACCAAGATATCTCCGGTTCTGCACATTCAACGAACTGTGGTGTGGTGAAAACCCCAGAAAACGTGTTTCTCGCATTAATTAGGTCGAAACGAGCGATCTCGATGATTAAGCATACTTCGGACAGAAGTCTCAACAAGATTATCGTAAAAAATGCATATCTCAGCTTGAAACCCCACGAAAACCCAGATATCACTGGTTCTGCATATCAAACGCACTGTGGCGTGCTGAAAACACCAGATAACATGTTTCTCGCATTAAATAGCTCGAAAAGTACGATCTCGATGACTCTGCATACTTCGGACAGAAGTCTCACCAAGATTATCGCAGAAAATGCATATCTGAGCTTGAAACCCCACGAAAACCAAGATATCGCCGGTTCTGCATATCATACGCACTGTGGAGTGGTGAAAACACCAGATAACGTGTTTCTCGCATTAAATAGCTCGAATAGAGCGATCTCGATGATTAAGCATACTTCGGACAGAAGTCACCCCAAGATTATCGCAGAAAATGCATATCTCAGATGGAAACCCCACGAAAACCAAGATATCGCCGGTTCTGCATATCATACGCCCTGTGGAGTGATGAAAACACCAGACAACGTGTTTCTCGCATTAAATAGCTCGAATAGAGCGATCTCGATGATTAAGCATACTTCGGACAGAAGTCTCACCAAGATTATCGCAGAAAATACATATTTCAGCTGGAAACCCCACGAAAACCAAGATATCGCTGGTACTGCATATCAAACGCACTGTGGAGTGGTGAAAACACCAGATAACGTGTTTCTCGCATTAAATAGCTCGAAAAGAGCGATCTCGATGATGCTGCATACTTCGGACAGAAGTCTCACCAAGTTTATCGCAGAAAATGCATATCTCAGCTTGAAACCCCTCGAAAACCAAGATATCACCTGTTCTGCATATCCAGCGAACTGTGGTGTGGTGAAAACCCCAGAAAACGTGTTTCTCGCATTAAATAGCTGGAAAAGAGCGATCTCGATGATTCTGCACACTTCGGACAGAAGTCTCACGAAGATTATCGCAGATAATGCATATCTCAGCTCGAAACCCCACGAAAACCAAGATATCGCCGGTTCTGCATATCATACGCACTGTGGAGTGGTGAAAACACCAGATAACGTGTTTGTCGCATTAAATAGGTCGAAACGAGCGATCTCGATGATTAAGCATACTTCGGACAGAAGTCTCATCAAGATTATCGTAAAAAATACATATCTCAGCTCGAAACCCCACGAAAACCCAGATATCGCTGGTTCTGCATATCAAACACACTGTGGAGTGCTGAAAACACCAGATAACGTGTTTCTCGCATTAAATCGCTCGAAAAGAGCGATCTAGATGATTCAGCATACTTCGGACAGAAGTCTCACCAAGGTTATCGCAGACAATGCATATCTCAGCTTGAAACCCCACGAAAACCAAGATATCGCCGGTTCTGCATATCCAACGCACTGTGGAGTGGTGAAAACACCAGATAACGTGTTTCTCGCATTAAATAGCTCGAAAAGAGGGTTCTCGATGATTCTGTATACTTCTGACAGGAGACTCACCAAGATTATCGCAGAAAATGCATATCTCAACTGGAAACACCACGAAATTCAAGATATCGCCGGTTCTGCATATCAAACGCACTGTGGAATGGTGAAACACCAGATAACGTGTTTCTCGCATCAAATAACTCGAAAAGAGGGTTCTCGATTATTCTGCATACTTCTGACAGAAGTCTCACCAAGATTATCGTAGAAAATGCATTTCTCAGCTTGATACCCGACGAAAGCCACGATGTCGCCGGTTCTGCATATCAAACGCATTGTGGAGTGGTGAAAACAACAGAAAACGTGTTTCTCGCATTAAGTAGCTCGAAACGAGCGATCTAGATGATTCTGCATACTTCTGACTGAAGTCTCACCAAGATTATCGCAGAAAATGCATATCTCAGCTTGAAACCCGAACCGAAACCAAGATATTTCCGGTTCTGCATGTCAAACGTACTGTGGAGTGGTGAATACACCAGATAACGTGTTTCTCGCATTAAATAACTCGAAAAGAGGGTTCTCGATGATTCTGCATTCTTCTGACTGATGTCTCACCAAGATTATCGCAGAAAATGCATATCTCAGCTTGAACCCCGACGAAAGCCAAGATGTCGCCGGTTCTGCATATCAAACGCACTGTGGAATGTTGAAAACACCAGGAAACTTGTTTTTTTGCATTAAATAGCTCGACAAGAGCGATCTAGATGATTCTGCATACTTCTGAATGAGGTCTCACCACGATTATCGCAGAAAATGCATATCTCTACTGGAAACACCACGAAAATCGAGATATCGCCGGTTCTGAATATCAAACGCACTGTGGAATGTTGAAAACACCGGGAAACTTGTTTTTTTGCATTAAATAGCTCGACAAGAGCGATCTAGATGATTCTGCATACTTCTGAATGAGGTCTCACCACGATTATCGCAGAAAATGCATGTCTCAGATGGAAACACCACGAAAATCAAGATATCGCCGGTTCTGCATATCAAACGCACTGTGGAGTGGTGAAAACACCAGATAACGTGTTTCTCGCATTAAATAGCCCGAAAAGAGGGATCTCGATGATTCTGCATACTTCTGACAGAAGACTCACCAAGATTATCGCAGAAAATGCATATCTCTACTGGAAACACCACGAAAATCGAGATATCGCCGGTTCTGAATATCAAACGCACTGTGGAATGTTGAAAACACCAGGAAACTTGTTTTTTTGCATTAAATAGCTCGACAAGAGCGTTCTCGATGATTCTGCATACTTCTGACAGAAGAATCACCAGGATTATCGCAGAAAATGCATGTCTCAGTTTGAACCCCGACTAAAGCCAAGATGTCGCCGGTTCTGCATATCAAACGCACTGTAGAGTGGTGAAAACACCAGATAACGTGTTTCTCGCGTTAAATAGCTCGACAAGAGCGATCTAGATGATTCTGCATACTTCTGACTGAAGTCTCACCAAGATTATCGCAGAAAATGCATATCTCAGCTTGAATCCCGAACGTAACCAAGATATCTGCGGTTCTGCATGTCAAACGCACTGTGGAGTGGCGAAAACACCAGATAACGTGTTTCTCGCATTAAGTAGCTCGAAAGGAGCGATCTCGATGATTCTGCATACTTCTGACAGAAGTCTCACCAAGATAATCGCAGAAAATGCATATCTCAGCTTGAAACCCGACGAAATCCAAGATGTCGCCGGTTCTGCTCATAAAACGTTCTGTGGAGTGGTGAAAACACCAGAAAACGTGTTTCTCGCATTAAGTAGCTCGAAACGAGCGATCTAGATGATTCTGCATACTTCTGACTGAACTCTCACCAATATTATCGCAAAAAATGCATATCTCACCTTGAAACCTCACGAAAATCAAGATTACGCCGGTTCTGCATATCAAACGCACTGTGGAGTGGTGAAAACAACCAGATAACGAGTTTCTCGCATTAAATAGCTCGAAAAGTGCGATCTCGATGATTCTGCATACTTCTGACAGAAGTCTCACCAAGATAATCGCAGAAAATGCTTATCTCAGCTTGAAACCCGACGAAATCCAAGATGTCGCCGGTTCTGCACATAAAACGTTCTGTGGAGTGGTGAAAAAACCAGAAAACGTGTTTCTCGCATTATGTAGCTCGAAACGAGCGATCTAGATGATTCTGCATACTTCTGACTGAAGTCTCACCAATATTATCGCAAAAAATGCATATCTCAACTTGAAACCTCACGAAAATCAAGATGACGCCGGTTCTGCATATCAAACGCAATGTGGAGTGGTGAAAACAACCAGAAAACGTGTTTCTCGCATTAAGTAGCTCGAAAAGAGCGCTCTCGATGTTTCTGCATACTTTGGACAGATGTTTCACCAAGTTTATCGTAGAAAATGCATATCTCAGCTTGAAACCCGACGAAAAAAAAAATATCTCCGGTTCTGCATATCCAACGCACTGTGGAGTGGTGAAAACACCAGATAACGTGTTTCTCGCATTAAGTACCTCGAAACTAGCGATCTCGATGATTCTGCATACTTCGGACAGAAGTCTCAAAAAGATTATCGCAGAAAATGCATATCTCAGCTTGAAACCCCACGAAAACCAAGATGTCGCCGGTTCTGCATATCAAACGCACTGTGGAGTGGTGAAAACATCTGAAAACGTGTTTCTCGCATTAAGTAGCTCGAAAAGAGCGTTCTCGAAGATCCTGCATCCTTCTGTCAGAAGTCTCACCAAGATTATCGTAGAAAATGCATATCTCAGCTTGAAACCCGACCGAAACCGAGTTATCTCCGGTTCTGCATATCCAACGCACTGTGGAGTGGTGAAAACACCAGATAACGTGTTTCTCGCATTAAGTACCTCGAAACTAGCGATCTCGATGATTCTGCATACTTCGGACAGAAGTCTCACCAATATTATCGCAGAAAATGCATATTTCAGCTGGAAACCCCACGAAAACCAAGTTATCGGCGGCTCTACATATCAAACGCACTGTGGAGTGGTCAAAACACCAGATAACGTGTTTCTCGCATTAAATAGCTCGAAAAGAGCGATATCGATAATTCTGCATACTTCGGACAGAAGTCTCACCAATATTATCGCAGAAAATGCATATCTCAGCTTGAAACCTCACGAAAATCAAGATGTCGCCGGTTCTGCACATCAAACGCACTGTGGGGTGCTGAAAACACCATAAAACGTGTTTTTCGCATTCAATAGCACGAAAACTGCGATTTCGGTGATTCTCCATACTTCTCACAGAAGAATATCCAAGATTATCGCAGAAAATGCATGTCTCCGCTGGAAACCCCACGAAAACGAAGATATCGCAGTTTCCGCATATCAAACGCACTGTGGAGTGGTACAAATAGCAGATAACGTGTATCTTGCATTAAATAGCTCGAAAGGAGCGTTCTCGAAGATCCTGCATACTTCTGACAGAAGTCTCACCAAGATTATCGTAGAAAATGCATATCTCAGCTTGAAACCCGACGAAAACCGAGTTATCTCCGGTTCTGCACATCAAACGTACCGTGGAGTGTTGAAAACACCAGACAACGTGTTTCGCGCATTAAGAAGCTCGAAAAGAGCGTTCTCGAAGATTCTGCATACTTCTGACAGAATTCTCACCAGTGTTATCGTAGAAAATGCATATCTCAGCTTGAAACCCGACCGAAACCAAGATATCTCCGGTTCTGCATGTCAAACGTACTGTGGAGTGGTGCAAACACCAGAAAACGTGTTTCGTGCATTAAGTAGCTCGAAAAGAGCGATCTAGGTGATTCTGCATACTTCTGACTGAAGTATCACCAATATTATCGCAGAAAATGCATATCTCAGCTCGAAACCTCACGAAAATCAAGATATTGCCGGTTCTGCTTATCAAACGCACTGTGGAGTGGTGAAAACAACCAGAGAACGTTTTTCTCGCATTAAATAGCTTGAATAGAGCGATCTCGATGATTCTGCATACTTCGGACTGATGTTTCACCAAGATTATCGTAGAAAATGCATATCTCAGCTTGAAACCCGACGATAACCAAAATACCGCCGGTTCTGCATATCAAACCAACTGTGGAGTGGTGAAAACACCAGATAACGTGTTTCTCGCATTAAATAGCTCGAAAAGCGCGATCTAGATGATTCTGCATACTTCAGACAAAAGACCCACCAAGACTATCGCAGTAAATGCATATCTCAGCTGGAAACCCTACGAAAACCAAGATATCGCCGGTTCTACATAACAGACGCACTGTGGAGTGGTTAAAACACCAGAAAACGTGTTTTTCGCGTTAACTAGCTCGAAATGAGCGTTCTCGATGATTCTGCATACTTCTCATGGATGAAACACCGAGAGTATCGCAGAAAATGCATATTTCAACTGGATACCCCACGAAAACCAAGTTATCGGCGGCTCTACATATCAAACGCACTGTGGAGTGGTCAAAACACCAGAAAACGTGTTTCTCGCATTAAATAGCTCGAATAGAGCGATCTCGATGATTCTTCATACTTCGGACAGAAGTCTCAACAAGATTATCGTACAAAATGCATATCTCAGCTTGAAACCTCACGAAAATCAAGATGACGCCGGTTCTTCATATCAAACGCACTGTGGAGTGGTGAAAACAACCAGATAACGTGTTGCTCGCATTAAATAGCTCGAAACCCGCGATCTAGGTGATTCTGCATACCTCTGACTGAAGTCTCACCAATATTATCGCAGAAAATGCATATCTCAGCTTGAAACTCGACTAAAACCAAAATATCTCCGGTTCTGCGTATCCAACGGACTGTGGAGTGGTGAAAACACCAGAAAACGTGTTTCTCGCATTAAGTAGCTCGAAAAGAGCGCTCTCGATGTTTCTGCATACTTTGGACAGATGTTTCGCCATGCTTATCGTAGAAAATGCATATCTCAGCTTGAAACCCGACGAAAACCAAAATATCTCCGGTTCTGCATATCCAACGCACTGTGGAGTGGTGAAAACACCAGATAACGTGTTTCTCGCATTAAGTAGCTCGAAACTAGCGATCTCGATGATTCTGCATACTTCGGACAGAAGCCTCAAAAAGATTATCGCAGAAAATGCATATCTCAGCTTGAAACCTCACGAAAATCAAGATGACGCCGGTTCTGCATATCAAACGCACTGTGGAGTGGTGAAAACAACCAGATAACGTGTTTCTCGCATTAAATAGCTCGAAACGAGCGATCTAGGTGATTCTGCATACTTCTGACTGAAGTCTCACCAATATTTTCGCAGAAAATGCATATCTCAGCTCGAAACCCGACGTAAAAACCAAAATATCTCCGGTTCTGCATATCCAACGCACTGTGGAGTAGTGAAAACACCAGATAACGTGTCTCTCGCATTAAGTAGCTCGAAACTAGCGATCTCGATGATTCTGCATACTTCGGACAGAAGGCTCAACAAGATTATCGTAAAAAATGCATATCTCAGCTAGAAAACCCCACGAAAGCCAAGATATCGCTGGTTCTGCATGTCAAACGCACTGTGGAGTGGTGAAAACACCGGATAAGGTTTTTCTCGCATTAACTAGCTCGAAAAGAGCGATCTCGATGTTTCAGCATACTTCGGACCGAAGTCTCACCAAGAATATAGCAGAAAATGCATATCTCAGCTTGAAACCCCACGAAAACCAAGATATCGCCGGTTCTGCATATCATACGCACTGTGGAGTGGTGAAAACACCAGACAACGTGTTTCTCGCATTAAATAGCTCGAAAAGAGCGATCTCGATGATTAAGCATACTTCGGACAGAAGTCTAACCAAGATTATCGTAAAAAATGCATATCTCAGCATGAAACACCACGAAAACCAAGATATCGCTGGTACTGCATATCAAACGCACAGTGGAGTGGTGAAAACACCAGATAACGTGTTTCTCGCATTAAATAGCTCGAAAAGAGCGATCTATATGATTCAGCATACTTCGGACAGAAGTCTCACCAAGATTATCGCAGGAAATGCATATCTCAGCTTGAAACCCCACGAAAATCAAGATATCTCCGGTTCTGCATATCCAACGAACTGTGGAGTGGTGAAACCCCAGAAAACGTGTTTCTCGCATTAAGTAGCTCGAAAAGAGCGCTCTCGATGTTTCTGCATACTTTGGACAGATGTTTCACCAAGTTTATCGTAGAAAATGCATATCTCAGCTTGAAACCCGACGAAAAAAATAATATCTCCGGTTCTGCATATCCAACGCACTGTGGAGTGGTGAAAACACCAGATAACGTGTTTCTCGCATTAAGTACCTCGAAACTAGCGATCTCGATGATTCTGCATACTTCGGACAGAAGTCTCAAAAAGATTATCGCAGAAAATGCATATCTCAGCTTGAAACCCCACGAAAACCAAGATGTCGCCGGTTCTGCATATCAAACGCACTGTGGAGTGGTGAAAACACCAGAAAACGTGTTTCTCGCATTAAGTAGCTCGAAAAGAGCGTTCTCGAAGATCCTGCATCCTTCTGTCAGAAGTCTCACCAAGATTATCGTAGAAAATGCATATCTCAGCTTGAAACCCGACCGAAACCGAGTTATCTCCGGTTCTGCACATCAAACGTACCGTGGAGTGGTGAAAACACCAGAAAACGTGTTTCGTGCATTAAGTAGCTCGCAAAGAGCGATCTAGATGATTCTGCATCCTTCGGACTGAAGTCTCACCAATATTATCGCAGAAAATGCATATTTCAGCTGGAAACACCACGAAAACCAAGTTATCGGCGGCTCTACATATCAAACGCACTGTGGAGTGGTCAAAACACCAGATAACGTGTTTCTCGCATTAAATAGCTCGAAAAGAGCGATATCGATAATTCTGCATACTTCGGACAGAAGTCTCACCAATATTATCGCAGAAAATGCATATCTCAGCTTGAAACCTCACGAAAATCAAGATGTCGCCGGTTCTGCACATCAAACGCACTGTGGGGTGCTGAAAACACCATAAAACGTGTTTTTCGCATTCAATAGCACGAAAACTGCGATTTCGGTGATTCTCCATACTTCTCACAGAAGAATATCCAAGATTATCGCAGAAAATGCATGTCTCAGCTGGAAACCCCACGAAAACGAAGATATCGCAGTTTCCGCATATCAAACGCACTGTGGAGTGGTACAAATAGCAGATAACGTGTTTCTTGCATTAAATAGCTCGAAAGGAGCGTTCTCGAAGATCCTGCATACTTCTGACAGAAGTCTCACCAAGATTATCGTAGAAAATGCATATCTCAGCTTGAAACCCGACGAAAACCGAGTTATCTCCGGTTCTGCACATCAAACGTACCGTGGAGTGTTGAAAACACCAGAAAACGTGTTTCGCGCATTAAGAAGCTCGAAAAGAGCGTTCTCGAAGATTCTGCATACTTCTGACAGAATTCTCACCAGTGTTATCGTAGAAAATGCATATCTCAGCTTGAAACCCGACCGAAACCAAGATATCTCCGGTTCTTCATGTCAAACGTACTGTGGAGTGGTGCAAACACCAGAAAACGTGTTTCGTGCATTAAGTAGCTCGAAAAGAGCGATCTAGGTGATTCTGCATACTTCTGACTGAAGTATCACCAATATTATCGCAGAAAATGCATATCTCAGCTCGAAACCTCACGAAAATCAAGATATTGCCGGTTCTGCATATCAAACGGACTGTGGAGTGGTGAAAACAACCAGAGAACGTTTTTCTCGCATTAAATAGCTTGAATAGAGCGATCTCGATGATTCTGCATACTTCGGACTGATGTTTCACCAAGATTATCGTAGAAAATGCATATCTCAGCTTGAAACCCGACGATAACCAAAATACCGCCGGTTCTGCATATCAAACCAACTGTGGAGTGGTGAAAACACCAGATAACGTGTTTCTCGCATTAAATAGCTCGAAAAGCGCGATCTAGATGATTCTGCATACTTCAGACAAAAGACCCACCAAGACTATCGCAGTAAATGCATATTTCAGCTGGAAACCCCACGAAAACCAAGTTATCGGCGGCTCTACATATCAAACGCACTGTGGAGTGGTCAAAACACCAGATAACGTGTTTCTCGCATTAAATAGCTCGAAAAGAGCGATATCGATTATTCTGCATACTTCTGACTGAAGTCTCAACAAGATTATCGTAAAAAATGCATATCTCAGCTTGAAACCCCACGAAAGCCAAGATATCGCTGGTTCTGCATATCAAACGCACTGTGGAGTGGTGAAAACACCGGATATGGTTTTTCTCGCATTATCTAGCTCGAAAATAGCGATCTCGATGTTTCAGCATACTTCTGACAGAAGTCTCACCAGGGTTATCGTAGAAAATGCATATCTCAGCTTGAAACCCGACCGAAACCAAGATATCTCCGGTTCTGCATGTCAAAGGTACTGTGGAGTGGTGAAAACACCAGAAAACGTGTTTCGTGCATTAAGTAGCTCGAAAAGAGCGATCTAGATGATTCTGCATACTTCTGACAAAAGACCCACCAAGATTAGCGCAGAAAATGCATATCTCAGCTGGAAACTCCACGAAAATCAAGATATCGCCAGTTCTGCACATCAAACGCACTGTGGAGTGGTGAAAACAACCAGAGAACGTGTTTCTCGCATTAAATAGCTCGAAAAGAGCGATCCCGATGCTTCAGCATACTTCGGACAGAAGTCTCACCAAGATTATCGCAGGAAATGCATATCTCAGCTTGAAACCCGACCGAAACCAAGATATCTCCGGTTCTGCATGTCTAACGTACTGTGGAGTGGTGAAAACACCAGAAAACGTGTTTCGTGCATTAAGTAGCTCGAAAAGAGCGATCTAGATGATTCTGCATACTTCTGACTGAAGTCTCACCAATATTATCGCAGAAAATACATATCTCAGCTCGAAACCTCATGAAAATCAAGATGTTGCCGGTTCTGCATATCAAACGCACTGTGGAGTGGTGAAAACAACCAGAGAACGTGTTTCACGCATTAAATAGCTCGAAAAGAGCGATCCCGATGATTCAGCAAACTTCGAACAGGAGTCTCACCAAGATTATCGCAGGAAGTGCATATCTCAGCTTGAAACCCCACGAAAACATAGATATCTCCGGTTCTGCATATCCAACGAACTGTGGAGTGGTGAAAACCCCAGAAAACGAGTTTCTCGCATTAAATAGCTCGAAAAGAGCGCTCTTGCTGTTTCTGCATACTTCGGACACATGTTTCACCAAGATTATCGTAGAAAATGCATATCTCAGCTTGAAACCCGACGAAAACCAAAATATCGCCGGTTCTGCATATCAAACCAACTGCGGAGTGGTGAAAACACCAGATAACGTATTTCTCGCATTAAATAGCTCGAAAAGTGCGATCTCGATGATTCTGCATACTTCTAACAGAAGTCTCACCAAGATTATCGCAGAAAATGCATATCTCTGCTTAAAACCCCACGAAAACCAAGATATCTACTGTTCTGCATATCCAACGAACTGTGGATTGGTGAAAACCCCAGAAAACGTGTTTCTCGCATTAAATAGCTCGAAAAGAGCGCTCTCGACGTTTCTGCATACTTCGGACAGATGTTTCACCAAGCTTATCGTAGAAAATGCATATCTCAGCTTGAAACCCGACGAAAACCAAAATATCTCCGGTTCTGCATATCCAACGAACTGTGGAGTGGTGAAAACCCCAGAAATTGAGTTTCTCGCATCAAATAGCTCGAAAAGAGCGCTGTTGATGTTTCTGCATACTTCTGACAGATGTTTCACTAAGATTATCGTAGAGAATGCATATCTCTGCTTGAAACCCGACCGAAACCAAGATATCTCCGGTTCTGCATGTCAAACGTACCGTGGAGTGGTGAAAACAACAGAAAACGTGTTTCGTGCATTAAGTAGCTCGAAAAGAGCGATCTAGATGATTCTGCATCCTTCTGACAAAAGACCCACCAAGATTATCGCAGAAAATGCATATCTCTGCTGGAAACACCACAAAACTCAAGATATCGCCTGTTCTGCACATCAAACGCACTGTGGAGTGGTGAAAACAACCAGAGAACGTGTTTCTCGCATTAAATTGCTCGAGAAGGGCTATCCCAATGATTCAGCATACTTCGGACAGAAGTCTCACCAAGAATATCGCAGGAAAAGCATATCTCAGCTTGAAACCCGACCGAAACCAAGATATCTGCGGTTCTGCATGTTAAACGTTCTGTGGAGTGGTGAAAACACCTGAAAGCGTGTTTCGGGCATTAAGTAGCTCGAAAAGAGCGATCTAGATGATTCTGCATACTTCTGACCGAAGTCTCACCAAGATTATCGCAGAAAATGCATATCTCTGCTTGAAACCCCACGAAAACCAAGATATCTACTGTTCTGCATATCCAAGGAACTGTGGAGTGGTGAAAACCCCAGAAAACCTGTTTCTCGGATTAAATAGCTCGAAAAGAGCGCTCTCGATGATTCTGCATACTTCTAACAGAAGTCTCACCAAGATTATCGCAGAAAATGCATATCTCTGCTTGAAACCCCACGAAAACCAAGATATCTACTGTTCTGCATATCCAACGAACTGTGGAGTGGTGAAACCCCCAGATAACGTGTTTCTCGCACTTGCTAGCTCGAAACGAGCGATCTCGATGATTCTGGATACTTCGGACAGAATCTCACCAAAATTATCGTAAAAAATGCATATCTCAGCTTGAAACCCCACGAAAACCAAGATATCGCTGTGTTCTGCATATCAAACGCACTGTGGAGTGGTGAAAACCCCAGAAAACGTGTTTCTCGCATTAAATAGCTCGAGTAGAGCGATCTCGATGATTCTTCATACTTCGGACAGAAGTCTCACCAAGATTACCGTAAAAAATGCATATCTCAGCTGAAAAACCCCACGAAAGCCAAGATATCGCTGGTTCTGGATATCAAACGCACTGTGGAGTGGTGAAAACAGCGGATAAGTTTTTTCTCCCATTAACTAGCTCGAAAAGAGCGATCTCGATGTTTCAGCCTACTTCGGACAGAAGTCTCACCAAGATTATCGCAGAAAATGCATATCTCAGCATGAAACCCCACGAAAACCAAGATATCGCCGGTTCTGCATATCAAACGCACTGTGGAGTGGTGAAAACAACCAGAGAACGTGTTTCTCGCGTTAAATAGCTCGAAAAGGCCGATCACGATGATTCTGCATACTTCTGACAGAAGTCTCACCAAGATTATCGTAGAAAATGCATATCTCAACTTGAAACCCCACGAAAGCCAAGATATCGCTGGTTCTGCATATCAAACGCACTGTGCAGTGGTGAAAACAGCGGATAAGTTTTTTCTCGCATTAACTAGCTCGAAAAGAGCGATCTCGATGTTTCAGCCTACTTCGGACAGAAGTCTCAACAAGATTATCGCAGAAAATGCATATCTCAGCTTGAAACCCCACGAAAACGAAGATATCTACTGTTCTGCATATCAAACGCACTGTGGAGTGGTGAAAACACCAGATAACGTGTTTCTCGCACTAACTAGCTCGAAAAGAGCGATCTCGATGATTCTGCATACTTCTAACAGAAGTCTCACCAAGATTATCGCAGAAAATGCATATCTCTGCTTGAAACCCCACGAAAAAAAAAGATATCTCCTGTTCTGCATATCAAACGCACTGTGGAGTGGTGAAAACACCGGATAAGGTTTTTCTCGCATTAACTAGCTCGAAAAGAGCGATCTCGAATATTCTGCATACTTCTGACAGAAGTCTCACCAGGATTATCGTAGAAAATGCATATCTCAGCTTGAAACCCGGCCGAAACCAAGATATCTCCGGTTCTGCATATCCAACGCACTGTGGAGTGGTGAAAACACCAGATAACGTGTTTCTCGCATTAAATAGCTCGAAACGAGCGATCTCGATGATTAAGCATACTTCGGACAGAAGTCTAACCAAGATTATCGTAAAAAATGCATATCCCAGCTTGAAACCCCACGAAAACCAAGATATCTACGGATCTGCATATCCAAAGCACTCTGGAGTGGTGAAAACACCAGATAACGTGTATCTCGCATTAAATAGCTCGAAACGAGCGATCTCGATGATTAAGCATACTTCGGACAGAAGTCTCACGAAGATTATCGTAAAAAATGCATATCTCAGCTTGAAACCCCACCAAAACCAAGATATCGCTGGTTCTGCATATCAAACGCACTGTGGAGTGGTGAAAACACCGGATAAGTTTTTTCTCGCACTAGCTAGCTCGAAAAGAGCGATCTCGATGATTCAGCATACTTCGGACAGAAGTCTCACCAAGATTATCACAGAAAATACATATCTCAGCTTGAATCCCCACGAAAACCAAGATATCGCCGGTTCTGCATATCAAACGCACTGTGGAGTGGTGAAACACCAGATAACGTGTTTCTCGCATTAAGTAGCTCGAAACGAGCGATCTCGATGATTCTGGATACTTCGGACAGAAGTCTCACCAAAATTATCGTAAAAAATGCATATCTCAGCTTGAAACCCCACGAAAACCAAGATATCGCTGTGTTCTGCATATCAAACGCACTGTGGAGTGGTGAAAACAGCGGATAAGTTTTTTCTCCCATTAACTAGCTCGAAAAGAGCGATCTCGATGTTTCAGCCTACTTCGGACAGAAGTCTCACCAAGATTATCGCAGAAAATGCATATCTCAGCATGAAACCCCACGAAAACCAAGATATCGCCGGTTCTGCATATCAAACGCACTGTGGAGTGGTGAAAACAACCAGAGAACGTGTTTCTCGCGTTAAATAGCTCGAAAAGGCCGATCACGATGATTCTGCATACTTCTGACAGAAGTCTCACCAAGATTATCGTAGAAAATGCATATCTCAGCTTGAAACCCCACGAAAGCCAAGATATCGCTGGTTCTGCATATCAAACGCACTGTGCAGTGGTGAAAACAGCGGATAAGTTTTTTCTCGCATTAACTAGCTCGAAAAGAGCGATCTCGATGTTTCAGCCTACTTCGGACAGAAGTCTCAACAAGATTATCGCAGAAAATGCATATCTCAGCTTGAAACCCCACGAAAACCAAGATATCTACTGTTCTGCATATCAAACGCACTGTGGAGTGGTGAAAACACCAGATAACGTGTTTCTCGCACTAACTAGCTCGAAAAGAGCGATCTCGATGATTCTGCATACTTCTAACAGAAGTCTCACCAAGATTATCGCAGAAAATGCATATCTCTGCTTGAAACCCCACGAAAACCAAGATATCTACTGTTCTGCATATCCAACGAACTGTGGAGTGGTGAAACCCCCAGATAACGTGTTTCTCGCACTAGCTAGCTCGAAAAGAGCGATCTCGATGATTCAGCATACTTCGGACAGAAGTCTCACCAAGATTATCACAGAAAATACATATCTCAGCTTGAATCCCCACGAAAACCAAGATATCTCCTGTTCTGCATATCAAACGCACTGTGGAGTGGTGAAAACACCGGATAAGGTTTTTCTCGCATTAACTAGCTCGAAAAGAGCGATCTCGAATATTCTGCATACTTCTGACAGAAGTCCCACCAGGATTATCGTAGAAAACGCATATCTCAGCTTGAAACCCGACCGAAACCAAGATATCTCCGGTTCTGCATATCCAACGCACTGTGGAGTGGTGAAAACACCAGATAACGTGTTTCTCGCATTAAATAGCTCGAAACGAGCGATCTCGATGATTAAGCATACTTCGGACAGAAGTCTAACCAAGATTATCGTAAAAAATGCATATCCCAGCTTGAAACCCCACGAAAACCAAGATATCTACGGTTCTGCATATCCAAAGCACTCTGGAGTGGTGAAAACACCAGATAACGTGTATCTCGCATTAAATAGCTCGAAACGAGCGATCTCGATGATTAAGCATACTTCGGACAGAAGTCTCACGAAGATTATCGTAAAAAATGCATATCTCAGCTTGAAACCCCACCAAAACCAAGATATCGCTGGTTCTGCATATCAAACGCACTGTGGAGTGGTGAAAACACTGGATAAGTTTTTTCTCGCATTAACTAGGTCGAAAAGAGCGATCTCGATGTTTCAGCATACTTCTGACTGAAGTCTCACCAATATTATTGCAGGAAATGCATATCTCAACTTGAAGCCCCACGAAAACCAAGATATCGCTGGTTCTGCATATCAAACGCACTGCGGAGTGGTGAATACCCCAGAAAACGAGTTTCTCGCATTAAATAGCTCGAAAAGAGCGCTCTCGACGTTTCTGCATACTTCGGACAGATGTTTCACCAAGCTTATCGTAGAAAATGCATATCTCAGCTTGAAACCCGACGAAAACCAAAATATCTCCGGTTCTGCATATCCAACGAACTGTGAAGTGGTGAAAACCCCAGAAATTGAGTTTCTCGCATCAAATAGCTCGAAAAGAGCGCTGTTGATGTTTCTGCATACTTCTGACAGATGTTTCACTAAGATTATCGTAGAGAATGCATATCTCTGCTTGAAACCCGACCGAAACAAAGATATCTCCGGTTCTGCATGTCAAACGTACCGTGGAGTGGTGGAAACAACAGAAAACGTGTTTCGTGCATTAAGTAGCTCGAAAAGAGCGATCTAGATGATTCTCCATCCTTCTGACAAAAGACCCACCAAGATTATCGCAGAAAATGCATATCTCTGCTGGAAACACCACAAAACTCAAGATATCGCCTGTTCTGCACATCAAACGCACTGTGGAGTGGTGAAAACAACCAGAGAACGTGTTTCTCGCAATAAATTGCTCGAAAAGGGCTATCCCAATGATTCAGCATACTTCGGACAGAAGTCTCACCAAGAATATCGCAGGAAAAGCATATCTCAGCTTGAAACCCGACCGAAACCAAGATATCTGCGGTTCTGCATGTCAAACGTACTGTGGAGTGGTGAAAACACCTGAAAGCGTGTTTCGTGCATTAAGTAGCTCGAAAAGAGCGATCTAGATGATTCTGCATACTTCTGACCGAAGTCTCACCAATATTATCGCAGGAAGTGCATATCTCAGCTTGAAACCCCACGAAAACCAAGATATCTCCGGTTCTGCATATCCAACGAACTGTGGAGTGGTGACAACCCCAGAAAACGAGTTTCTCGCATTAAATAGCTCGGAAAGAGCGCTCTTGATGTTTCTGCATAATTCGGACACATGTTTCACCAAGATTAACGTAGAAAATGCATATCTCAGCTTGAATCCCCACGAAAACCAAGATATCGCCGGTTCTGCATATCAAACGCACTGTGGAGTGGTGAAACACCAGATAACGTGTTTCTCGCATTAAGTAGCTCGAAACGAGCGATCTCGATGATTCTGGATACTTCGGACAGAAGTCTCACCAAAATTATCGTAAAAAATGTACATCTCAGCTTGAAACCCCACGAAAACCAAGATATCGCTGTGTTCTGCATATCAAACGCACTGTGGAGTGGTGAAAACCCCAGAAAACGTGTTTCTCGCATTAAATAGCTCGAGTAGAGCGATCTCGATGATTCTTCATACTTCGGACAGAAGTCTCACCAAGATTACCGTAAAAAATGCATATCTCAGCTGAAAAACCCCACGAAAGCCAAGATATCGCTGGTTCTGGATATCAAACGCACTGTGGAGTGGTGAAAACAGCGGATAAGTTTTTTCTCCCATTAACTAGCTCGAAAAGAGCGATCTCGATGTTTCAGCCTACTTCGGACAGAAGTCTCACCAAGATTATCGCAGAAAATGCATATCTCAGCATGAAACCCCACGAAAACCAAGATATCGCCGGTTCTGCATATCAAACGCACTGTGGAGTGGTGAAAACAACCAGAGAACGTGTTTCTCGCGTTAAATAGCTCGAAAAGGCCGATCACGATGATTCTGCATACTTCTGACAGAAGTCTCACCAAGATTATCGTAGAAAATGCATATCTCAGCTTGAAACCCCACGAAAGCCAAGATATCGCTGGTTCTGCATATCAAACGCACTGTGCAGTGGTGAAAACAGCGGATAAGTTTTTTCTCGCATTAACTAGCTCGAAAAGAGCGATCTCGATGTTTCAGCCTACTTCGGACAGAAGTCTCAACAAGATTATCGCAGAAAATGCATATCTCAGCTTGAAACCCCACGAAAACCAAGATATCTACTGTTCTGCATATCAAACGCTCTGTGGAGTGGTGAAAACACCAGATAACGTGTTTCTCGCACTAACTAGCTCGAAAAGAGCGATCTCGATGATTCTGCATACTTCTAACAGAAGTCTCACCAAGATTATCGCAGAAAATGCATATCTCTGCTTGAAACCCCACGAAAACCAAGATATCTACTGTTCTGCATATCCAACGAACTGTGGAGTGGTGAAACCCCCAGATAACGTGTTTCTCGCACTAGCTAGCTCGAAAAGAGCGATCTCGATGATTCAGCATACTTCGGACAGAAGTCTCACCAAGATTATCACAGAAAATACATATCTCAGCTTGAATCCCCACGAAAACCAAGATATCTCCTGTTCTGCATATCAAACGCACTGTGGAGTGGTGAAAACACCGGATAAGGTTTTTCTCGCATTAACTAGCTCGAAAAGAGCGATCTCGAATATTCTGCATACTTCTGACAGAAGTCTCACCAGGATTATCGTAGAAAATGCATATCTCAGCTTGAAACCCGACCGAAACCAAGATATCTCTGGTTCTGCATATCCATCGCACTGTGGAGTGGTGAAAACACCAGATAACGTGTTTCTCGCATTAAATAGCTCGAAACGAGCTATCTCGATGATTAAGCATACTTCGGACAGAAGTCTAACCAAGATTATCGTAAAAAATGCATATCCCAGCTTGAAACCCCACGAAAACCAAGATATCTACGGTTCTGCATATCCAAAGCACTCTGGAGTGGTGAAAACACCAGATAACGTGTATCTCGCATTAAATAGCTCGAAACGAGCGATCTCGATGATTAAGCATACTTCGGACAGAAGTCTCACGAAGATTATCGTAAAAAATGCATATATCAGCTTGAAACCCCACGATAGCCAAGATATCGCTGGTTCTGCATATCAAACGCACTGTGGAGTGGTGAAAACACCAGATAACGTGTTTCTCGCATTAAGTAGCTCGAAACGAGCGTTCTCGATGATTCTGCATACTTCGTATAGATGAAACACCAAGATTATCGCAGAAAATGCATATTTCAGCTGGAAACCCCATGAAAACCAAGTTATCGGCGGCTCTACATATCAAACGCACTGTGGAGTGGTCAAAGACCCAGAAAACTTGTTTTTTCGCATTAAATAGCTAGAAAAGTGCGATCTCGAAGATTCTGCATACTTCTGACTGAAGTCTCACCAATATTATTGCAGGAAATGCATATCTCAGCTTGAAGCCCCACGAAAACCAAGATATCGCTGGTTCTGCATATCAAACGCACTGCGGAGTGGTGAAAACCCCAGAAAACGAGTTTCTCACATTAAATAGCTCGAAAAGAGCGCTCTCGATGTTTCTGCATACTTCTGACAAAAGACCCACCAAGATTATCGCCGAAAATGCATATCTCAGCTGGAAACACCACGAAAATCAAGATATCGCCTGTTCTGCACATCAAACGCACTGTGGAGTGGTGAAAACAACCAGAGAACGTGTTTCTCCCATTAAATAGCTCGAAAAGTGCGATCCCGATGATTCAGCATACTTCGGACAGAAGTCTCACCAAGATTATCGCAGGAAATGCATATCGCAGCTTGAAACCCCACGAAAACCAAGATATCTCCGGTTCTGCATATCCAACGAACTGTGGAGTGGTGAAAACCCCAGAAAACGTGTATCTCGCATTAAATAGCTCGAAAAGAGCGCTCTCGATGTTTCTGCATGCTTCGGACAGATGTTTCACCAAGCTTATCGTAGAAAATGCATATCTCGGCTTGAAACCCGACGAAAACCAAAATATCTCCGGTTCTGCATATCCAACGAACTGTGGAGTGGTGAAAACCCCAGAAAACGAGTTTCTCACATTAAATAGCTCGAAAAGAGCGCTCTCGATGTTTCTGCATACTTCTGACAATAGACCCACCAAGATTATCGCAGAAAATGCATATCTCAGCTGGAAACACCACGAAAATCAAGATATCGCCTGTTCTGCACATCAAACGTACCGTGGAGTGGTGAAAACACCAGAAAACGTGTTTCGCGCATTAAGCAGCTCGAAAAGAGCGTTCTCGAAGATTCTGCACACTTCTTACAGAAGTCTCACCAAGATTATCGCAGGAAATGCATATCTCAGCTTGAAACCCCACGAAAACCAAGATATCTCCGGTTCTGCATATCCAACGAACTGTGGAGTGGTGAAAACCCCAGAAAACGAGTTTCTCACATTAAATAGCTCGAAAAGAGCGATCTAGATGATTCTGCATACTTCTGGCAGAAGACTCACCAAGCTTATCGCAGAAAATGCATATCTCAGCTGGAAACACCCCGAAAATCAAGATATCGCAGGTTCTCTATATCAAACGCACTGTGGAATGTTGAAAACACCAGAAAACTTGTTTTTTCGCATTAAATCGCTCGAAACGAGCGATCTAGATGATTCACCATACTTCGGACAGAAGTCTCACCAAGATTATCGCAGGAAATGCATATCTCAGCTTGAAACCCCACGAAAACAAAGATATCTCCGGTTCTGCATATCCAACGAACTGTGGAGTGGTGAAAACCCCAGAAAACGAGTTTCTCGCATTAAATAGCTCGAAAAGTGCGATCCCGATGATTCAGCATACTTCGGACAGAAGTCTCACCAAGATTATCGCAGGAAATGCATATCGCAGCTTGAAACCCCACGAAAACCAAGATATCTCCGGTTCTGCATATCCAACGAACTGTGGAGTGGTGAAAACCCCAGAAAACGTGTATCTAGCATTAAATAGCTCGAAAAGAGCGCTCTCGACGTTTCTGCATACTTCGGACAGATGTTTCACCAAGCTTATATTAGAAAATGCATATCTCGGCTTGAAACCCGACGAAAACCAAAATATCTCCGGTTCTGCATATCCAACGAACTGTGGAGTGGTGAAAACCCCAGAAAACGAGTTTCTCACATTAAATAGCTCGAAAAGAGCGCTCTCGATGTTTCTGCATACTTCTGACAAAAGACCCACCAAGATTATCGCAGAAAATGCATATCTCAGCTGGAAACACCACGAAAATCAAGATATCGCCTGTTCTGCACATCAAACGTACCGTGGAGTGGTGAAAACACCAGAAAACGTGTTTCGCGCATTAAGCAGCTCGAAAAGAGCGTTCTCGAAGATTCTGCACACTTCTTACAGAAGTCTCACCAAGATTATCGCAGGAAATGCATATCTCAGCTTGAAACCCCACGAAAACCAAGATATCTCCGGTTCTGCATATCCAACGAACTGTGGAGTGGTGAAAACCCCAGAAAACGAGTTTCTCGCATTAAATAGCTCGAAAGGAGCGCTCTCGATGGTTCTGCATACTTCGGACAGATGTTTCACCAAGATTATCGTAGAAAATGCATATCTCAGCTTGAAACCCGGCCGAAACCAAGATATCTCCGGTTCTGCATGTCAATCGTACTGTGGAGTGGTGAAAACACCAGAAAACGTGTTTCTCGCATTAAATAGCTCGAAAAGAGCGATCTAGATGATTCTGCATACTTCTGGCAGAAGACTCACCAAGCTTATCGCAGAAAATGCATATCTCAGCTGGAAACACCCCGAAAATCAAGATATCGCAGGTTCTGTATATCAAACGCACTGTGGAATGTTGAAAACACCAGAAAACTTGTTTTTTCGCATTGAATAGCTCGAAACGAGCGATCTAGATGATTCACCATACTTCGGACAGAAGTCTCACCAAGATTATCGCAGGAAATGCATATCTCAGCTTGAAACCCCACGAAAACCAAGATATCTCCGGTTCTGCATATCCAACGAACTGTGGAGTGGTGAAAACCCCAGAAAACGAGTTTCTCGCATTAAATAGCTCGAAAAGAGCGCTCTCGATGTTTCTGCATACTTCGGACAGAAGTCTCACCAAGATTATCGTAGAAAATGCATATCTCAGCTTGAAACCCGGCGAAAACAGAGTTATCTCCGGTTCTGCACATCAAACGTACCGTGGAGTGGTGAAAACACCAGAAAACGTGTTTCGCGCATTAAGTAGCTCGAAAAGAGCGTTCTCCAAGATTCTGCATACTTCTGACAGAAGTCTCGCCAGGGTTATCGTAGAAAATGCATATCTCAGCTTGAAACCCGACCGAAACCAAGATATCTCCGGTTCTGCATGTCAAACGTACTGTGGAGTGGTGGATACACCAGAAAACGTGTTTTTTCGCATTAAATAGCTCGAAAAGAGCGATCTAGATGATTCTGCATACTTGTGACTGAAGTCTCACCAATATTGTCGCAGAAAATGCATATCTCAGCTTGAAACCCCAAGAAAGCCAAGATATCGCTGGTTCTGCATATCAAACGCACTGTGGAGTGGAGAAAACACCAGATACCGTGTTTCTCGCATTAAGTAGCTCGAAACGAGCGTTCTCGATGATTCTGCATACTTCGTATAGATGAAACACCAAGATTATCGCAGAAAATGCATATTTCAGCTGGAAACCCCATGAATACCAAGTTATCGGCGGCTCTACATATCAAACGCACTGTGGAGTGGTCAAAACACCAGAAAACTTGTTTTTTCGCATTAAATAGCTCGAAAAGAGCGATCTAGATGATTCTGCATACTTCTGACTGAAGTCTCACCAATATTATCGCAGAAAATGCATATCTCAGCACGAAACCTCACAAAAATCAAGATGTTGCCGGTTCTGCATATCAAACGCACTGTGGAGGGGTGAAAACAACCAGAGAACGTGTGTCTCGCATTAAATAACTCGAATAGAGCGATCTCGATGATTCTGCATACTTCGGACAGAAGTCTCGCCAAGATTATCGTAAAAAATGCATATCTCAGCTTGAAACCCCACGAAAACCAAGATATCGCTGGTTCTGCATATCAAACACACTGCGGAGTGGTGAAAACACCAGATAACGTGTTTCTCGCATTAGATAGCTCGAAAAGAGCGATCTAGATGATTCAGCATACTTCGGACAGAAGTCTCACCAAGATTATCGCAGGAAATGCATATCTCAGCTTGAAACCCCACGAAAACCAAGATATCTACTGTTCTGCATATCCAACGAACTGTGGAGTGGTGAAAACCCCACAAAACGTGTTTCTAGCATTAAATAGCTCGAAAAGAGCGCTCTTGACATTTCTGCATACTTCGGACAGAAGTCTCAACAAGATTATCGCAGAAAATGCATATCTCAGCTTGAAACCCCACGAAAACCAAGATATGTACTGTTCTGCATATCAAACGCACTGTGGAGTGGTGAAAACACCAGATAACGTGTTTCTCGCACTAACTAGCTCGAAACGAGCGATCTCGATGATTCTGCATCCTTCGGCCAGAAGTCTCAACAAGATTATCGCAGAAAATGCATATCTCAGCTTGAAACCCCACGAAAACCAAGATATGTACTGTTCTGCATATCAAACGCACTGTGGAGTGGTGAAAACACCAGATAACGTGTTTCTCGCACTAACTAGATCGAAACGAGCGATCTCGATGATTCTGCATCCTTCGGCCAGAAGTCTCAACAAGATTATCGCAGAAAATGCATATCTCAGCTGGAAACACCACGAAAACCAAGATATCGCTGGTTCTGCATATCAAACGCACTGCGGAGTGGTGAAAACACCAGATAACGTGTTTCTCGCATTAGATAGCTCGAAAAGTGCGATCCCGATGATTCAGCATACTTCGGACAGAAGTCTCACCAAGATTATCGCAGGAAATGCATATCGCAGCTTGAAACCCCACGAAAACCAAGATATCTCCGGTTCTGCATATCCAACGCACTGTGGTGTCGTGAAAACAACCAGACAACGTGTTTCTCGCATTAAATAGCTCGAAAAGAGCGATCTCTAAGATTCTGCATAAATCTGACAGAAGTCTCACCAAGATTATCGTTGAAAATGCATATCTCAGCTTGAAACCTCACGAAAACCAAGTTATCTCCGGTTCTGCACATCAAACGTACTGTGGAGTGGTGAAAACACCCGAAAACGTGTTTCTCGCATTAAGTAGCTCGAAAAGAGCGTTCTCGAAGATTCTGCATACTTGTGACAGAAGTCTCACCAAGATTATCGTAGAAAATGCATATCTCAGTATGAAACCCGACCGAAACCATGATATCGCCGGTTCTGCATGTCAAACGTACTGTGGAGTGGCGAATACACCAGAAAACGTGTTTCTCGCATTAAATAGCTCGAAAAGAGCGATCTAGATGATTCTGCATACTTCTGACAGAAGACTCACTAAGATTATCGCAGAAAATGCATATCTCAGCTGGAAACACCACGAAAATCAAGATATCGCCGGTTCTGCATATCAAACGCACTGTGGAGTGGTGAAAACACCAGATATCGTGTTTCTCGCATTAAGTAGCTCGAAAAGAGCGTTCTCGAAGATTCTGCATACTTCTGACAGAAGTCTCACCAAGATTATCGTAGAAAATGCATATCTCAGCTTGAAACCCGACGAAATCCAAGATATCGCCGGTTCTGCATATCAAACGCACTGTGGAGTGGTGAAAACACCAGATAACGTGTTTCTCGCATTATGTAGCTCGAAAAGAGCGTTCTCGAAGATTCTGCATACTTCTGACAGAAGTCTCACCAAGATTATCGCAGAAAATGCATATCTCAGCTTGAAAACCCACGAAAAGCAAGATTTCGCCGGTTCTGCATGTCAAACGCACTGTGGATTGGTGAATACACCAGAAAACGTGTTTCTCGCATTAAATAGCTCGAAAAGAGAGATTTAGATGATTCTGCATACTTCTGACAGAAGACTCACCAAGATTATCGTAGAAAATGCATATCTCAGCTTGAAACCCGACGAAATTCAAGATGTCGCCGGTTCTGCATATCAAACGCACTGTGGAGTGGTGAATACACCAGAAAACGTGTTTCTCGCATTAAATAGCTCGAAAAGAGCGATCCCGATGATTCTGCATACTTCTGACAGAAGTCTCACCAAGATTATCGTTGAAAATGCACATCTCAGCTTGATACCCGACGAAAGCCAAGATGTCGCTGTTTCTGCATATCAAACGCACTGTGGAGTGGTGAAAACACCAGATAACGTGTTTCTCGCATTATGTAGCTCGAAAAGAGCGTTCTCGAAGATTCTGCATACTTCTGACAGAAGTCTCACCAAGATTATCGAAGAAAATGCATATCTCAACTTGAAACCCGACCGAAACAAAGATATCTCCGGTTCTGCATGTCATACGTACTGTGGAGTGGTGAATACACCAGAAAACGTGTTTCTCGCATTAAATAGCTCGAAAAGAGCGATCTAGATGATTCTACATACTTCTGACAGAAGACTCACCAAGATTATCGCAGAAAATGCATATCTCAGCTTGAGACATCACGAAAATCAAGATGTCGCCGGTTCTGCATATCAAACGCACTGTGAAGTCGTGAAAACAACCAGACAACGTGTTTCTCGCATTAAATAGCTCGCAAAGAGCGATCCCGATGATTCTGCATACTTCTGACAGAAGTCTCACCAAGATTATCGTTGAAAATGCACATCTCAGCTTGAAACCCGACGAAATCCAAGATGTCGGCGGTTCTGCATATCAAACGCAATGTGGAGTGGTGAAAACACCAGATAACGTGTTTCTCGCATTAAATAGCTCGAAAAAAGGGATCTCGATGATTCTGCATACTTCTGACAGAAGACTCACCAAGATCATCGCAGAAAATGCATATCTCAGCTTGAGACATCACGAAAATCAAGATGTCGCCGGTTCTGCATATCAAACGCACTGTGAAGTCGTGAAAACAACCAGACAACGTGTTTCTCGCATTAAATAGCTCGCAAAGAGCGATCCCGATGATTCTGCATACTTCTGACAGAAGTCTCACCAAGATTATCGTTGAAAATGCACATCTCAGCTTGAATCCCCACGAAAACCAAGATATCTCCTGTTCTGCATATCAAACGCACTGTGGAGTGGTGAAAACACCGGATAAGGTTTTTCTCGCATTAACTAGCTCGAAAAGAGCGATCTCGAATATTCTGCATACTTCTGACAGAAGTCTCACCAGGATTATCGTAGAAAATGCATATCTCAGCTTGAAACCCGACCGAAACCAAGATATCTCTGGTTCTGCATATCCATCGCACTGTGGAGTGGTGAAAACACCAGATAACGTGTTTCTCGCATTAAATAGCTCGAAACGAGCTATCTCGATGATTAAGCATACTTCGGACAGAAGTCTAACCAAGATTATCGTAAAAAATGCATATCCCAGCTTGAAACCCCACGAAAACCAAGATATCTACGGTTCTGCATATCCAAAGCACTCTGGAGTGGTGAAAACACCAGATAACGTGTATCTCGCATTAAATAGCTCGAAACGAGCGATCTCGATGATTAAGCATACTTCGGACAGAAGTCTCACGAAGATTATCGTAAAAAATGCATATATCAGCTTGAAACCCCACGATAGCCAAGATATCGCTGGTTCTGCATATCAAACGCACTGTGGAGTGGTGAAAACACCAGATAACGTGTTTCTCGCATTAAGTAGCTCGAAACGAGCGTTCTCGATGATTCTGCATACTTCGTATAGATGAAACACCAAGATTATCGCAGAAAATGCATATTTCAGCTGGAAACCCCATGAAAACCAAGTTATCGGCGGCTCTACATATCAAACGCACTGTGGAGTGGTCAAAGACCCAGAAAACTTGTTTTTTCGCATTAAATAGCTAGAAAAGTGCGATCTCGAAGATTCTGCATACTTCTGACTGAAGTCTCACCAATATTATTGCAGGAAATGCATATCTCAGCTTGAAGCCCCACGAAAACCAAGATATCGCTGGTTCTGCATATCAAACGCACTGCGGAGTGGTGAAAACCCCAGAAAACGAGTTTCTCACATTAAATAGCTCGAAAAGAGCGCTCTCGATGTTTCTGCATACTTCTGACAAAAGACCCACCAAGATTATCGCCGAAAATGCATATCTCAGCTGGAAACACCACGAAAATCAAGATATCGCCTGTTCTGCACATCAAACGCACTGTGGAGTGGTGAAAACAACCAGAGAACGTGTTTCTCCCATTAAATAGCTCGAAAAGTGCGATCCCGATGATTCAGCATACTTCGGACAGAAGTCTCACCAAGATTATCGCAGGAAATGCATATCGCAGCTTGAAACCCCACGAAAACCAAGATATCTCCGGTTCTGCATATCCAACGAACTGTGGAGTGGTGAAAACCCCAGAAAACGTGTATCTCGCATTAAATAGCTCGAAAAGAGCGCTCTCGATGTTTCTGCATGCTTCGGACAGATGTTTCACCAAGCTTATCGTAGAAAATGCATATCTCGGCTTGAAACCCGACGAAAACCAAAATATCTCCGGTTCTGCATATCCAACGAACTGTGGAGTGGTGAAAACCCCAGAAAACGAGTTTCTCACATTAAATAGCTCGAAAAGAGCGCTCTCGATGTTTCTGCATACTTCTGACAAAAGACCCACCAAGATTATCGCAGAAAATGCATATCTCAGCTGGAAACACCACGAAAATCAAGATATCGCCTGTTCTGCACATCAAACGTACCGTGGAGTGGTGAAAACACCAGAAAACGTGTTTCGCGCATTAAGCAGCTCGAAAAGAGCGTTCTCGAAGATTCTGCACACTTCTTACAGAAGTCTCACCAAGATTATCGCAGGAAATGCATATCTCAGCTTGAAACCCCACGAAAACCAAGATATCTCCGGTTCTGCATATCCAACGAACTGTGGAGTGGTGAAAACCCCAGAAAACGAGTTTCTCACATTAAATAGCTCGAAAAGAGCGATCTAGATGATTCTGCATACTTCTGGCAGAAGACTCACCAAGCTTATCGCAGAAAATGCATATCTCAGCTGGAAACACCCCGAAAATCAAGATATCGCAGGTTCTCTATATCAAACGCACTGTGGAATGTTGAAAACACCAGAAAACTTGTTTTTTCGCATTAAATCGCTCGAAACGAGCGATCTAGATGATTCACCATACTTCGGACAGAAGTCTCACCAAGATTATCGCAGGAAATGCATA
Source organism: Anthophora plumipes (assembly GCA_951804975.1). Taxonomy (NCBI): domain Eukaryota; kingdom Metazoa; phylum Arthropoda; class Insecta; order Hymenoptera; family Apidae; genus Anthophora; species Anthophora plumipes. Next base: position 707,089 of record CATORF010000924.1, read on the forward strand.
TCTCAGCTTGAAACCCCACGAAAACAAAGATATCTCCGGTTCTGCATATCCAACGAACTGTGGAGTGGTGAAAACCCCAGAAAACGAGTTTCTCGCATTAAATAGCTCGAAAAGTGCGATCCCGATGATTCAGCATACTTCGGACAGAAGTCTCACCAAGATTATCGCAGGAAATGCATATCGCAGCTTGAAACCCCACGAAAACCAAGATATCTCCGGTTCTGCATATCCAACGAACTGTGGAGTGGTGAAAACCCCAGAAAACGTGTATCTAGCATTAAATAGCTCGAAAAGAGCGCTCTCGACGTTTCTGCATACTTCGGACAGATGTTTCACCAAGCTTATATTAGAAAATGCATATCTCGGCTTGAAACCCGACGAAAACCAAAATATCTCCGGTTCTGCATATCCAACGAACTGTGGAGTGGTGAAAACCCCAGAAAACGAGTTTCTCACATTAAATAGCTCGAAAAGAGCGCTCTCGATGTTTCTGCATACTTCTGACAAAAGACCCACCAAGATTATCGCAGAAAATGCATATCTCAGCTGGAAACACCACGAAAATCAAGATATCGCCTGTTCTGCACATCAAACGTACCGTGGAGTGGTGAAAACACCAGAAAACGTGTTTCGCGCATTAAGCAGCTCGAAAAGAGCGTTCTCGAAGATTCTGCACACTTCTTACAGAAGTCTCACCAAGATTATCGCAGGAAATGCATATCTCAGCTTGAAACCCCACGAAAACCAAGATATCTCCGGTTCTGCATATCCAACGAACTGTGGAGTGGTGAAAACCCCAGAAAACGAGTTTCTCGCATTAAATAGCTCGAAAGGAGCGCTCTCGATGGTTCTGCATACTTCGGACAGATGTTTCACCAAGATTATCGTAGAAAATGCATATCTCAGCTTGAAACCCGGCCGAAACCAAGATATCTCCGGTTCTGCATGTCAATCGTACTGTGGAGTGGTGAAAACACCAGAAAACGTGTTTCTCGCATTAAATAGCTCGAAAAGAGCGATCTAGATGATTCTGCATACTTCTGGCAGAAGACTCACCAAGCTTATCGCAGAAAATGCATATCTCAGCTGGAAACACCCCGAAAATCAAGATATCGCAGGTTCTGTATATCAAACGCACTGTGGAATGTTGAAAACACCAGAAAACTTGTTTTTTCGCATTGAATAGCTCGAAACGAGCGATCTAGATGATTCACCATACTTCGGACAGAAGTCTCACCAAGATTATCGCAGGAAATGCATATCTCAGCTTGAAACCCCACGAAAACCAAGATATCTCCGGTTCTGCATATCCAACGAACTGTGGAGTGGTGAAAACCCCAGAAAACGAGTTTCTCGCATTAAATAGCTCGAAAAGAGCGCTCTCGATGTTTCTGCATACTTCGGACAGAAGTCTCACCAAGATTATCGTAGAAAATGCATATCTCAGCTTGAAACCCGGCGAAAACAGAGTTATCTCCGGTTCTGCACATCAAACGTACCGTGGAGTGGTGAAAACACCAGAAAACGTGTTTCGCGCATTAAGTAGCTCGAAAAGAGCGTTCTCCAAGATTCTGCATACTTCTGACAGAAGTCTCGCCAGGGTTATCGTAGAAAATGCATATCTCAGCTTGAAACCCGACCGAAACCAAGATATCTCCGGTTCTGCATGTCAAACGTACTGTGGAGTGGTGGATACACCAGAAAACGTGTTTTTTCGCATTAAATAGCTCGAAAAGAGCGATCTAGATGATTCTGCATACTTGTGACTGAAGTCTCACCAATATTGTCGCAGAAAATGCATATCTCAGCTTGAAACCCCAAGAAAGCCAAGATATCGCTGGTTCTGCATATCAAACGCACTGTGGAGTGGAGAAAACACCAGATACCGTGTTTCTCGCATTAAGTAGCTCGAAACGAGCGTTCTCGATGATTCTGCATACTTCGTATAGATGAAACACCAAGATTATCGCAGAAAATGCATATTTCAGCTGGAAACCCCATGAAAACCAAGTTATCGGCGGCTCTACATATCAAACGCACTGTGGAGTGGTCAAAACACCAGAAAACTTGTTTTTTCGCATTAAATAGCTCGAAAAGAGCGATCTAGATGATTCTGCATACTTCTGACTGAAGTCTCACCAATATTATCGCAGAAAATGCATATCTCAGCACGAAACCTCACAAAAATCAAGATGTTGCCGGTTCTGCATATCAAACGCACTGTGGAGGGGTGAAAACAACCAGAGAACGTGTGTCTCGCATTAAATAACTCGAATAGAGCGATCTCGATGATTCTGCATACTTCGGACAGAAGTCTCGCCAAGATTATCGTAAAAAATGCATATCTCAGCTTGAAACCCCACGAAAACCAAGATATCGCTGGTTCTGCATATCAAACACACTGCGGAGTGGTGAAAACACCAGATAACGTGTTTCTCGCATTAGATAGCTCGAAAAGAGCGATCTAGATGATTCAGCATACTTCGGACAGAAGTCTCACCAAGATTATCGCAGGAAATGCATATCTCAGCTTGAAACCCCACGAAAACCAAGATATCTACTGTTCTGCATATCCAACGAACTGTGGAGTGGTGAAAACCCCACAAAACGTGTTTCTAGCATTAAATAGCTCGAAAAGAGCGCTCTTGACATTTCTGCATACTTCGGACAGAAGTCTCAACAAGATTATCGCAGAAAATGCATATCTCAGCTTGAAACCCCACGAAAACCAAGATATGTACTGTTCTGCATATCAAACGCACTGTGGAGTGGTGAAAACACCAGATAACGTGTTTCTCGCACTAACTAGCTCGAAACGAGCGATCTCGATGATTCTGCATCCTTCGGCCAGAAGTCTCAACAAGATTATCGCAGAAAATGCATATCTCAGCTTGAAACCCCACGAAAACCAAGATATGTACTGTTCTGCATATCAAACGCACTGTGGAGTGGTGAAAACACCAGATAACGTGTTTCTCGCACTAACTAGATCGAAACGAGCGATCTCGATGATTCTGCATCCTTCGGCCAGAAGTCTCAACAAGATTATCGCAGAAAATGCATATCTCAGCTGGAAACACCACGAAAACCAAGATATCGCTGGTTCTGCATATCAAACGCACTGCGGAGTGGTGAAAACACCAGATAACGTGTTTCTCGCATTAGATAGCTCGAAAAGTGCGATCCCGATGATTCAGCATACTTCGGACAGAAGTCTCACCAAGATTATCGCAGGAAATGCATATCGCAGCTTGAAACCCCACGAAAACCAAGATATCTCCGGTTCTGCATATCCAACGCACTGTGGTGTCGTGAAAACAACCAGACAACGTGTTTCTCGCATTAAATAGCTCGAAAAGAGCGATCTCTAAGATTCTGCATAAATCTGACAGAAGTCTCACCAAGATTATCGTTGAAAATGCATATCTCAGCTTGAAACCTCACGAAAACCAAGTTATCTCCGGTTCTGCACATCAAACGTACTGTGGAGTGGTGAAAACACCCGAAAACGTGTTTCTCGCATTAAGTAGCTCGAAAAGAGCGTTCTCGAAGATTCTGCATACTTGTGACAGAAGTCTCACCAAGATTATCGTAGAAAATGCATATCTCAGTATGAAACCCGACCGAAACCATGATATCGCCGGTTCTGCATGTCAAACGTACTGTGGAGTGGCGAAAACACCAGATAACGTGTTTCTCGCATTATGTAGCTCGAAAAGAGCGTTCTCGAAGATTCTGCATACTTCTGACAGAAGTCTCACCAAGATTATCGCAGAAAATGCATATCTCAGCTTGAAAACCCACGAAAAGCAAGATTTCGCCGGTTCTGCATGTCAAACGCACTGTGGATTGGTGAATACACCAGAAAACGTGTTTCTCGCATTAAATAGCTCGAAAAGAGAGATTTAGATGATTCTGCATACTTCTGACAGAAGACTCACCAAGATTATCGTAGAAAATGCATATCTCAGCTTGAAACCCGACGAAATTCAAGATGTCGCCGGTTCTGCATATCAAACGCACTGTGGAGTGGTGAATACACCAGAAAACGTGTTTCTCGCATTAAATAGCTCGAAAAGAGCGATCCCGATGATTCTGCATACTTCTGACAGAAGTCTCACCAAGATTATCGTTGAAAATGCACATCTCAGCTTGATACCCGACGAAAGCCAAGATGTCGCTGTTTCTGCATATCAAACGCACTGTGGAGTGGTGAAAACACCAGATAACGTGTTTCTCGCATTATGTAGCTCGAAAAGAGCGTTCTCGAAGATTCTGCATACTTCTGACAGAAGTCTCACCAAGATTATCGAAGAAAATGCATATCTCAACTTGAAACCCGACCGAAACAAAGATATCTCCGGTTCTGCATGTCATACGTACTGTGGAGTGGTGAATACACCAGAAAACGTGTTTCTCGCATTAAATAGCTCGAAAAGAGCGATCTAGATGATTCTACATACTTCTGACAGAAGACTCACCAAGATTATCGCAGAAAATGCATATCTCAGCTTGAGACATCACGAAAATCAAGATGTCGCCGGTTCTGCATATCAAACGCACTGTGAAGTCGTGAAAACAACCAGACAACGTGTTTCTCGCATTAAATAGCTCGCAAAGAGCGATCCCGATGATTCTGCATACTTCTGACAGAAGTCTCACCAAGATTATCGTTGAAAATGCACATCTCAGCTTGAAACCCGACGAAATCCAAGATGTCGGCGGTTCTGCATATCAAACGCAATGTGGAGTGGTGAAAACACCAGATAACGTGTTTCTCGCATTAAATAGCTCGAAAAAAGGGATCTCGATGATTCTGCATACTTCTGACAGAAGACTCACCAAGATCATCGCAGAAAATGCATATCTCAGCTGGAAACACCACGAAAATCAAGATATCGCCGGTTCTGCATATAAAACGCACTGTGGAATGTTGAAAACACCAGAAAACTTGTTTTTTCGCATTAAATAGCTCGAAAAGAGCGATCTCGAAGATTCTGCATACTTCTGACAGAAGTCTCACAAAGATTAACGTAGAAAATGCATATCTCAGCTTGAAACCCGACGAAATCCAAGATGTCGCCGGTTCTGCATATCAAACGCACTGTGGAGTTGTGAAAACACCAGATAACGTGTTTCTCGCATTATGTAGCTCGAAAAGAGCGTTCTCGAAGATTCTGCATACTTCTGACAGAAGTCTCACCAAGATTATCGTAGAAAATGCATATCTCAACTTGAAACCCGACCGAAACAAAGATATCTCCGGTTCTGCATGTCAAACGTACTGTGGAGTGGTGAATACACCAGAAAACGTGTTTCTCGCATTAAATAGCTCGAAAAGAGCGATCTAGATGATTCTACATACTTCTGACAGAAGACTCACCAAGATTATCGCAGAAAATGCATATCTCAGCTTGAAACATCACGAAAATCAAGATGTCGCCGGTTCTGCATATCAAACGCACTGTGAAGTCGTGAAAACAACCAGACAACGTGTTCCTCGCATTAAATAGCTCGAAAAGAGCGATCCCGATGAATCTGCATACTTCTGACAGAAGTCTCACCAAGATTATCGTTGAAAATGAATATCTCAGCTTGAAACCCGACGAAATCCAAGATGTCGCCGGTTCTGCATATCAAACGCAATGTGTAGTGGTGAAAACACCAGATAATGTGTTTCTCGCATTAAATAGCTCGAAAAAAGGGATCTCGATGATTCTGCATACTTCTGACAGAAGACTCACCAAGATTATCGCAGAAGATGCATATCTCAGCTGGAAACACCACGAAAATCAAGATGTCGCTGGTTCTGCATATCAAACGCACTGTGGAGTCGTGAAAACAACCAGACAACGTGTTTCTCGCATTAAATAGCTCGCAAATAGCGATCCCGATGATTCTGCATCCTTCTGACAGAAGTCTCACCAAGATTATCGTTGAAAATGCACATCTCAGCTTGATACCCGACGAAAGCCAAGATGTCGCTGTTTCTGCATATCAAACGCACTGTGGAGTGGTGAAAACACCAGATAACGTGTTTCTCGCATTATGTAGCTCGAAAAGAGCGTTCTCGAAGATTCTGCATACTTCTGTCAGAAGTCTCACCAAGATTATCGAAGAAAATGCATATCTCAACTTGAAACCCGACCGAAACAAAGATATCTCCGGTTCTGCATGTCAAACGTACTGTGGAGTGGTGAATACACCAGAAAACGTGTTTCTCGCATTAAATAGCTCGAAAAGAGCGATCTAGATGATTCTACATACTTCTGACAGAAGACTCACCAAGATTATCGCAGAAAATGCATATCTCAGCTTGAAACATCACGAAAATCAAGATGTCGCCGGTTCTGCATATCAAACGCACTGTGAAGTCGTGAAAACTACCAGACAACGTGTTTCTCGCATTAAATAGCTCGCAAAGAGCGATCCCGATGATTCTGCATACTTCTGACAGAAGTCTCACCAAGATTATCGTTGAAAATGCACATCTCAGCTTGAAACCCGACGAAATCCAAGATGTCGGCGGTTCAGCATATCAAACGCAATGTGGAGTGGTGAAAACACCAGATAACGTGTTTCTCGCATTAAATAGCTCGAAAAAAGGGATCTCGATGATTTTGCATACTTCTGACAGAAGACTCACCAAGATCATCGCAGAAAATGCATATCTCAGCTGGAAACACCACGAAAATCAAGATATCGCCGGTTCTGCATATAAAACGCACTGTGGAATGTTGAAAACACCAGAAAACTTGTTTTTTCGCATTAAATAGCTCGAAAAGAGCGATCTCGAAGATTCTGCATACTTCTGACAGAAGTCTCACAAAGATTAACGTAGAAAATGCATATCTCAGCTTGAAACCCGACGAAATCCAAGATGTCGCCGGTTCTGCATGTCAAACGCACTGTGGAGTTGTGAAAACACCAGATAACGTGTTTCTCGCATTATGTAGCTCGAAAAGAGCGTTCTCGAAGATTCTGCATACTTCTGACAGAAGTCTCACCAAGATTATCGTAGAAAATGCATATCTCAACTTGAAACCCGACCGAAACAAAGATATCTCCGGTTCTGCATGTCAAACGTACTGTGGAGTGGTGAATACACCAGAAAACGTGTTTCTCGCATTAAATAGCTCGAAAAGAGCGATCTAGATGATTCTACATACTTCTGACAGAAGACTCACCAAGATTATCGCAGAAAATGCATATCTCAGTTTGAACCCCGACGAAATCCAAGATGTCGCAGTTTCTGCATATCAAACGCACTGTGGAGTGGTGAAAACACCCGAAATCGTGATTCTCGCATTAAGTAGCTCGAAAAGAGCAATCTCGAAGATTCTGCATACTTCTGACAGAAGTCTCACCAGGATTATCGTAGAAAATGCATATCTGAGCTTGAAACCCGACTAAATCCAAGATGTCGCCGGTTCTGCATATCAAACGCACTGTGGAGTGGTGAAAACACCAGATATCGTGTTTCTCGCATTCTGTAGCTCGAAAAGAGCGTTCTCGAAGATTCTGCATACTTCTGACAGAAGTCTCTCCAAGATTATCGTAGAAAATACCATATCTCAGCTTGAAACCCGACCGAAACAAAGATATCTCTGGTTCTGCATGTCAAACGTACTGTGGAGTGGTGAATACACCAGAAAACGTGTTTCTCGCATTAAATAGCTCGAAAAGAGCGATCCAGATGGTTCTACATACTTCTGACAGAAGACTCACCAAGATTATCGCAGAGAATGCATATCTCAGTATGAACCCCGACGAAATCCAAGATGTCGCCGGTTCTGTATATCAAACGCACTGTGGAATGTTGAAAACACCAGAAAATTTGTTTTTTCGCATTAAATAGCTTGAAAAGAGCGATCTAGATGATTCTGTATACTTCTGACTGAAGTCGCACCAAGATTATCATAGACAATCTATATCTCAGCTTGAAACCTCACGAAAATCAAGATGTCGCCGGTTCTGCATATCAAACGCACTGTGGAGTCGTGAAAACATCCAGACAACGTGTTTCTCGCATTAAATAGCTCGAAAAGAGCGATCCCGATGATTCTGCATACTTCTGACAGAAGTCTCACCAAGATTATCGTTGAAAATGCATATCTCAGCTTGATGCCCGACGAAAGCCAAGATGTCGCCGGTTCTGCATATCAAACGCACTGTGGAGTGGTGAAAACACCTGATAACGTGTTTCTCGCATTATGTAGCTCGAAAAGAGCGTTCTCGAAGATTCTGCATACTTCTGACAGAAGTCTCTCCAAGATTCTCGTAGAAAATACCAAATCTCAGCTTGAAACCCGACCGAAACAAAGATATCTCTGGTTCTGCATGTCAAACGTACTGTGGAGTGGTGAATACACCAGAAAACGTGTTTCTCGCATTAAATAACTCGAAAAGAGCGATCCAGATGGTTCTACATACTTCTGACAGAAGACTTACAAAGATTATCGCAGAAAATGCATATCTCAGCTGGAAACACCACGAAAATCAAGATATCGCCGGTTCTGCATATCACACGCACTGTGGAATGTTGAAAACACCAGAAAACTTGTTTTTTCGCATTACATAGCTTGAAAACAGCGATCTAGATGATTCTGCATACTTCTGACAGAAGACTCACCAAGATTATCGCAGAAAATGCATATCTCAGCTGGAAACACCACGAGAATCAAGATATCGCCGGTTCTGCATATCACACGCACTGTGGAATGTTGAAAACACCAGAAAACTTGTTTTTTCGCATTAAATAGCTCGAAACGAGCGATCTAGATGATTCTGCATACTTCTGACTGAAGTCTCACCAATATTATGTCAGAAAATGCATATCTCAGCTTGAAACCTCACGAAAATCAAGATGTTGCCGGTTCTGCATATCAAACGCACTGTGGAGTGGTGAAAACACCAGATATCGTGTTTCTCGCATTCTGTAGCTCGAAAAGAGCGTTCTCGAAGATTCTGCATACTTCTGACAGAAGTCTCACCAAGATTATCGCAGAAAATGCATATCTCAGCTTGAAAACCCACGAAAAGCAAGATATCGCCGGTTCTGCATGTCAAACGTACTGTGGAGTGGTGAATACACCAGAAAACGTGTTTCTCGCATTAAATAGCTCGAAAAAAGGGATCTCGATGATTCTGCATACTTCTGACAGAAGACTCACCAAGATTATCGCAGAAAATGCATATCTCAGCTGGAAACACCACGAAAATCAAGATATCGCCGGTTCTGCATATCACACGCACTGTGGAATGTTGAAAACACCAGAAAACTTGTTTTTTCGCATTAAATAGCTCGAAACGAGCGATCTAGATGATTCTGCATACTTCTTACTGAAGTCTCACCAATATTACGTCAGAAAATGCATATCTCAGCTTGAAACCTCACGAAAATCAAGATGTTGCCGGTTCTGCATATCAAACGCACTGTGGAGTGGTGAAAACACCAGATATCGTGTTTCTCGCATTAAATAGCTCGCAAAGAGGGATCTCGATGATTCTGCATACTTCTGACAGAAGACTCACCAAGATTATCGCAGAAAATGCATATCTCAGCTGGAAACACAACGAAAATCAAGATATCGCCGGTTCTGCATATAAAACGCGCTGTGGAATGTTGAAAACACCAGAAAACTTGTCTTTTCGCATTACATAGCTTGAAAACAGCGATCTAGTTGATTCTGCATACTTCTGACTGAAGTGTCACCAAGATTATCGCAGAAAATCCATATCTCAGCTTGAAACATCACGAAAATTAAGATGTCGCCGGTTCTGCATATCAAACGCACTGTGGAGTGGTGAAAACACCAGATATCGTGTTTCTCGCATTCTGTAGCTCGAAAAGAGCGTTCTCGAAGATTCTGCATACTTCTGACTGAAGTGTCACCAAGATTATCGCAGAAAATCCATATCTCAGCTTGAAACATCACGAAAATTAAGATGTCGCCGGTTCTGTATATCAAACGCACTGTGGAGTGGTGAAAACACCAGATATCGTGTTTCGCGCAATAAGTAGCTCGAAAAAAGGGATCTCGATGACTCTGCATACTTCTGACAGAAGACTCACCAACATCATCGCAGAAAATGCATATCTCAGCTGGAAACACCACGAAAATCAACATATCGCCGGTTCTGCATATAAAACGCACTGTGGAATGTTGAAAACACCAGAAAACTTGTTTTTTCGCATTAAATAGCTTGAAAAGAGCGATCTAGATGATTCTGTATACTTCTGACTGAAGTCGCACCAAGATTATCATAGACAATCCATATCTCAGCTTGAAACCTCACGAAAATCAAGATGTCGCCGGTTCTGCATATCAAACGCACTGTGGAGTGGTGAAAACACCAGATAACGTGTTTCTCGCATTATGTAGCTCGAAAAGAGCGTTCTCGAAGATTCTGCATACTTCTGACAGAAGTCTCTCCAAGATTCTCGTAGAAAATACCAAATCTCAGCTTGAAACCCGACCGAAACAAAGATATCTCTGGTTCTGCATGTCAAACGTACTGTGGAGTGGTGAATACGCCAGAAAACGTGTTTCTCGCATTAAATAGCTCGAAAAGAGCGATCCAGATGGTTCTACATACTTCTGACAGGAGACTTACAAAGATTATCGCAGAAAATGCATATCTCAGCTGGAAACACCACGAAAATCAAGATATCGCCGGTTCTGCATATCAAACGCACTGTGTAATGTTGAAAACACCAGAAAACTTGTTTTTTCGCATTAAATAGCTCGAAACGAGCGATCTATATGATTCTGCATACTTCTGACTGAAGTCTCACCAATATTATGTCAGAAAATGCATATCTCAGCTTGAAACCTCACGAAAATCAAGATGTTGCCGGTTCTGCATATCAAACGCACTGTGGAGTGTTGAAAACACCAGATATCGTGTTTCGCGCAATAAGTAGCTCGAAAAGAGCGTTCTCGAAGATTCTGCATACTTCTGACAGAAGTCTCTCCTAGATTATCGTAGAAAATACCATATCTCAGCTTGAAACCCGACCGAAACAAAGATATCTCTGGTTCTGCATGTCAAACGTACTGTGGAGTGGTGAATACACCAGAAAACGTGTTTCTCGCATTAAATAGCTCGAAAAGAGCGATCCAGATGGTTCTACATACTTCTGACAGAAGACTTACCAAGATTATCGCAGAAAATGCATATCTCAGATGGAAACACCACGAAAATCAAGATATCGCCGGTTCTGCATATCAAACGCACTGTGGAATGTTGAAAACACCAGAAAACTTGTTTTTTCGCATTAAATAGCTCGAAACGAGCGATCTAGATGATTCTGCATACTTCTGACTGAAGTCTCACCAATATTATGTCAGAAAATGCATATCTCGGCTTGAAACCTCACGAAAATCAAGATGTTGCCGGTTCTGCGTATCAAACGCACTGTGGAGTGGTGAAAACACCAGATATCGTGTTTCTCACATTAAATAGCTCGCAAAGAGGGATCTCGATGATTCTGCATACTTCTGACAGAAGACTCACCAAGATTATCGCAGAAAATGCATATCTCAGCTGGAAACACAACGAAAATCAAGATATCGCCGGTTCTGCATATAAAACGCGCTGTGGAATGTTGAAAACACCAGAAAACTTGTTTTTTCGCATTACATAGCTTGAAAACAGCGATCTAGATGATTCTGCATACTTCTGACAGAAGACTCACCAAGATTATCGCAGAAAATGCATATCTCAGCTGGAAACACCACGAAAATCAAGATATCGCCGGTTCTGCATATCACACGCACTGTGGAGTCGTGAAAACAACCAGACAACGTGTTTCTCGCATTAAATAGCTCGAAACGAGCGATCTAGATGATTCTGCATACTTCTGACTGAAGTCTCACCAATATTATGTCAGAAAATGCATATCTCAGCTTGAAACCTCACGAAAATCAAGATGTTGCCGGTTCTACATATCAAACGCACTGTGGAGTGGTGAAAACACCAGATATCGTGTTTCTCGCATTATGTAGCTCGAAAAGAGCGTTCTCGAAGATACTGCATACTTCTGACAGAAGTCTCACCAAGATTATCGCAGAAAATGCATATCTCAGCTTGAAAACCCACGAAAAGCAAGATTTCGCCGGTTCTGTATGTCAAACGTACTGTGGAGTGGTGAATACACCAGAAAACGTGTTTCTCGCATTAAATAGCTCGAAAAAAGGGATCTCGATGATTCTGCATACTTCTGACAGAAGACTCACCAAGATTATCGCAGAAAATGCATATATCAGCTGGAAACACCACGAAAATCAAGATATCGCCGGTTCTGCATATCACACGCACTGTGGAATGTTGAAAACACCAGAAAACTTGTTTTTTCGCATTAAATAGCTCGAAACGAGCGATCTAGATGATTCTGCATACTTCTGACTGAAGTCTCACCAATATTACGTCAGAAAATGCATATCTCAGCTTGAAACCTCACGAAAATCAAGATGTTGCCGGTTCTGCATATCAAACGCACTGTGGAGTGGTGAAAACACCAGATATCGTGTTTCTCGCATTAAATAGCTCGCAAGGAGGGATCTCGATGATTCTGCATACTTCTGACAGTAGACTCACCAAGATTATCGCAGAAAATGCATATCTCAGCTGGAAACACAACGAAAATCAAGATATCGGCGGTTCTGCATATAAAACGCGCTGTGGAATGTTGAAAACACCAGAAAACTTGTTTTTTCGCATTACATAGCTTGAAAACAGCGATCTAGATGATTCTGCATACTTCTGACTGAAGTGTCACCAAGATTATCGCAGAAAATCCATATCTCAGCTTGAAACATCACGAAAATTAAGATGTCGCCGGTTCTGCATATCAAACGCACTGTGGAGTCGTGAAAACAACCAGACAACGTGTTTCTCGCATTAAATAGCTCGAAAAGAGCGATCCCGATGATTCTGCATACTTCTGACAGAAGTCTCACCAAGATTATCGCAGAAAATGCATATCTCAGCTTGAAACCTCACGAAAATCAAGATGTCGCCGGTTCTGCATATAAAACGCACTGTGGAATGTTGAAAACACCAGAAAACTTGTTTTTTCACATTAATTAGCTCGAAAAGAGCGATCTAAATGATTCTGCATACTTCTGACTGAAGTGTCACGAAGATTATCGCAGAAAATCCATATCTCAGCTTGAAACCTCACGAAAACCAAGTTATCTCCGGTTCTGCATATCAAACGCACTGTGGAGTGGTGAAAACACCAGATAACGTGTTTCTCGCATTATGTAGCTCGAAAAGAGCGTTCTCGAAGATTCTGCATACTTCTGACAGAAGTCTCTCCAAGATTATCGTAGAAAATACCATATCTCAGCTTGAAACCCGACCGAAACAAAGATATCTCTGGTTCTGCATGTCAAACGTACTGTGGAGTGGTGAATACACCAGAAAACGTGTTTCTCGCATTAAATAGCTCGAAAAGAGCGATCCAGATGTTTCTACATACTTCTGACAGAAGACTTACCAAGATTATCGCAGAAAATGGATATCTCAGCTGGAAACACCACGAAAATCAAGATATCGCCGGTTCTGCATCTAAAACGCGCTGTGGAATGTTGAAAACACCAGAAAACTTGTATTTTCGCATTACATAGCTTGAAAACAGCGATCTAGATGATTCTGCATACTTCTGACAGAAGACTCACCAAGATTATCGCAGAAAATGCATATCTCAGCTGGAAACACCACGAAAATCAAGATATCGCCGGTTCTGCATATCACACGCACTGTGGAATGTTGAAAACACCAGAAAACTTGTTTTTTCGGATTAAATAGCTCGAAACGAGCGATCTAGATGATTCTGCATACTTCTGACTGAAGTCTCACCAATATTATGTCAGAAAATGCATATCTCAGCTTGAAACCTCACGAAAATCAAGATGTCGCCCGTTCTGCATATCAAACGCACTGTGGAGTGGTGAAAACACCAGATATCGTGTTTCTCGCATTAAATAGCTCGCAAGGAGGGATCTCGATGATTCTGCATACTTCTGACAGTAGACTCACCAAGATTATCGCAGAAAATGCATATCTCAGCTGGAAACACAACGAAAATCAAGATATCGCCGGTTCTGCATATAAAACGCGCTGTGGAATGTTGAAAACACCAGAAAACTTGTTTTTTCGCATTACATAGCTTGAAAACAGCGATCTAGATGATTCTGCATACTTCTGACTGAAGTGTCACCAAGATTATCGCAGAAAATCCATATCTCAGCTTGAAACATCACGAAAATTAAGATGTCGCCGGTTCTGCATATCAAACGCACTGTGGAGTCGTGAAAACACCAGATATCGTGTTTCTCGCATTCTGTAGCTCGAAAAGAGCGTTCTCGAAGATTCTGCATACTTCTGACAGAAGTCTCTCCAAGATTATCGTAGAAAATACCATATCTCAGCTTGAAACCCGACCGAAACAAAGATATCTCTGGTTCTGCATGTCAAACGTACTGTGGAGTGGTGAATACACCAGAAAACGTGTTTCTCGCATTAAATAGCTCGAAAAGAGCGATCCAGATGGTTCTACATACTTCTGACAGAAGACTCACCAAGATTATCGCAGAGAATGCATATCTCAGTATGAACCCCGACGAAATCCAAGATGTCGCCGGTTCTGTATATCAAACGCACTGTGGAATGTTGAAAACACCAGAAAATTTGTTTTTTCGCATTAAATAGCTTGAAAAGAGCGATCTAGATGATTCTGTATACTTCTGACTGAAGTCGCACCAAGATTATCATAGACAATCTATATCTCAGCTTGAAACCTCACGAAAATCAAGATGTCGCCGGTTCTGCATATCAAACGCACTGTGGAGTCGTGAAAACATCCAGACAACGTGTTTCTCGCATTAAATAGCTCGAAAAGAGCGATCCCGATGATTCTGCATACTTCTGACAGAAGTCTCACCAAGATTATCGTTGAAAATGCATATCTCAGCTTGATGCCCGACGAAAGCCAAGATGTCGCCGGTTCTGCATATCAAACGCACTGTGGAGTGGTGAAAACACCTGATAACGTGTTTCTCGCATTATGTAGCTCGAAAAGAGCGTTCTCGAAGATTCTGCATACTTCTGACAGAAGTCTCTCCAAGATTCTCGTAGAAAATACCAAATCTCAGCTTGAAACCCGACCGAAACAAAGATATCTCTGGTTCTGCATGTCAAACGTACTGTGGAGTGGTGAATACACCAGAAAACGTGTTTCTCGCATTAAATAACTCGAAAAGAGCGATCCAGATGGTTCTACATACTTCTGACAGAAGACTTACAAAGATTATCGCAGAAAATGCATATCTCAGCTGGAAACACCACGAAAATCAAGATATCGCCGGTTCTGCATATCACACGCACTGTGGAATGTTGAAAACACCAGAAAACTTGTTTTTTCGCATTACATAGCTTGAAAACAGCGATCTAGATGATTCTGCATACTTCTGACAGAAGACTCACCCAGATTATCGCAGAAAATGCATATCTCAGCTGGAAACACCACGAGAATCAAGATATCGCCGGTTCTGCATATCACACGCACTGTGGAATGTTGAAAACACCAGAAAACTTGTTTTTTCGCAATAAATAGCTCGAAACGAGCGATCTAGATGATTCTGCATACTTCTGACTGAAGTCTCACCAATATTATGTCAGAAAATGCATATCTCAGCTTGAAACCTCACGAAAATCAAGATGTTGCCGGTTCTGCATATCAAACGCACTGTGGAGTGGTGAAAACACCAGATATCGTGTTTCTCGCATTCTGTAGCTCGAAAAGAGCGTTCTCGAAGATTCTGCATACTTCTGACAGAAGTCTCACCAAGATTATCGCAGAAAATGCATATCTCAGCTTGAAAACCCACGAAAAGCAAGATATCGCCGGTTCTGCATGTCAAACGTACTGTGGAGTGGTGAATACACCAGAAAACGTGTTTCTCGCATTAAATAGCTCGAAAAAAGGGATCTCGATGATTCTGCATACTTCTGACAGAAGACTCACCAAGATTATCGCAGAAAATGCATATCTCAGCTGGAAACACCACGAAAATCAAGATATCGCCGGTTCTGCATATCACACGCACTGTGGAATGTTGAAAACACCAGAAAACTTGTTTTTTCGCATTAAATAGCTCGAAACGAGCGATCTAGATGATTCTGCATACTTCTTACTGAAGTCTCACCAATATTACGTCAGAAAATGCATATCTCAGCTTGAAACCTCACGAAAATCAAGATGTTGCCGGTTCTGCATATCAAACGCACTGTGGAGTGGTGAAAACACCAGATATCGTGTTTCTCGCATTAAATAGCTCGCAAAGAGGGATCTCGATGATTCTGCATACTTCTGACAGAAGACTCACCAAGATTATCGCAGAAAATGCATATCTCAGCTGGAAACACAACGAAAATCAAGATATCGCCGGTTCTGCATATAAAACGCGCTGTGGAATGTTGAAAACACTAGAAAACTTGTTTTTTCGCATTACATAGCTTGAAAACAGCGATCTAGTTGATTCTGCATACTTCTGACTGAAGTGTCACCAAGATTATCGCAGAAAATCCATATCTCAGCTTGAAACATCACGAAAATTAAGATGTCGCCGGTTCTGCATATCAAACGCACTGTGGAGTGGTGAAAACACCAGATATCGTGTTTCTCGCATTCTGTAGCTCGAAAAGAGCGTTCTCGAAGATTCTGCATACTTCTGACTGAAGTGTCACCAAGATTATCGCAGAAAATCCATATCTCAGCTTGAAACATCACGAAAATTAAGATGTCGCCGGTTCTGTATATCAAACGCACTGTGGAGTGGTGAAAACACCAGATATCGTGTTTCGCGCAATAAGTAGCTCGAAAAAAGGGATCTCGATGACTCTGCATACTTCTGACAGAAGACTCACCAACATCATCGCAGAAAATGCATATCTCAGCTGGAAACACCACGAAAATCAACATATCGCCGGTTCTGCATATAAAACGCACTGTGGAATGTTGAAAACACCAGAAAACTTGTTTTTTCGCATTAAATAGCTTGAAAAGAGCGATCTAGATGATTCTGTATACTTCTGACTGAAGTCGCACCAAGATTATCATAGACAATCCATATCTCAGCTTGAAACCTCACGAAAATCAAGATGTCGCCGGTTCTGCATATCAAACGCACTGTGGAGTGGTGAAAACACCAGATAACGTGTTTCTCGCATTATGTAGCTCGAAAAGAGCGTTCTCGAAGATTCTGCATACTTCTGACAGAAGTCTCTCCAAGATTCTCGTAGAAAATACCAAATCTCAGCTTGAAACCCGACCGAAACAAAGATATCTCTGGTTCTGCATGTCAAACGTACTGTGGAGTGGTGAATACGCCAGAAAACGTGTTTCTCGCATTAAATAGCTCGAAAAGAGCGATCCAGATGGTTCTACATACTTCTGACAGGAGACTTACAAAGATTATCGCAGAAAATGCATATCTCAGCTGGAAACACCACGAAAATCAAGATATCGCCGGTTCTGCATATCAAACGCACTGTGTAATGTTGAAAACACCAGAAAACTTGTTTTTTCGCATTAAATAGCTCGAAACGAGCGATCTATATGATTCTGCATACTTCTGACTGAAGTCTCACCAATATTATGTCAGAAAATGCATATCTCAGCTTGAAACCTCACGAAAATCAAGATGTTGCCGGTTCTGCATATCAAACGCACTGTGGAGTGTTGAAAACACCAGATATCGTGTTTCGCGCAATAAGTAGCTCGAAAAAAGGGATCTCGATGACTCTGCATACTTCTGACAGAAGACTCACCAAGATCATCGCAGAAAATGCATATCTCAGCTGGAAACACCACGAAAATCAACATATCGCCGGTTCTGCATATAAAACGCACTGTGGAATGTTGAAAACACCAGAAAATTTGTTTTTTCGCATTAAATAGCTTGAAAAGAGCGATCTAGATGATTCTGCATACTTCTGACAGAAGACTCACCAAGATCATCGCAGAAAATGCATATCTCAGCTGGAAACACCACGAAAATCAACATATCGCCGGTTCTGTATATCAAACGCACTGTGGAGTGGTGAAAACACCAGATAACGTGTTTCTCGCATTATGTAGCTCGAAAAGAGCGTTCTCGAAGATTCTGCATACTTCTGACAGAAGTCTCTCCTAGATTATCGTAGAAAATACCATATCTCAGCTTGAAACCCGACCGAAACAAAGATATCTCTGGTTCTGCATGTCAAACGTACTGTGGAGTGGTGAATACACCAGAAAACGTGTTTCTCGCATTAAATAGCTCGAAAAGAGCGATCCAGATGGTTCTACATACTTCTGACAGAAGACTTACCAAGATTATCGCAGAAAATGCATATCTCAGATGGAAACACCACGAAAATCAAGATATCGCCGGTTCTGCATATCAAACGCACTGTGGAATGTTGAAAACACCAGAAAACTTGTTTTTTCGCATTAAATAGCTCGAAACGAGCGATCTAGATGATTCTGCATACTTCTGACTGAAGTCTCACCAATATTATGTCAGAAAATGCATATCTCGGCTTGAAACCTCACGAAAATCAAGATGTTGCCGGTTCTGCGTATCAAACGCACTGTGGAGTGGTGAAAACACCAGATATCGTGTTTCTCACATTAAATAGCTCGCAAAGAGGGATCTCGATGATTCTGCATACTTCTGACAGAAGACTCACCAAGATTATCGCAGAAAATGCATATCTCAGCTGGAAACACAACGAAAATCAAGATATCGCCGGTTCTGCATATAAAACGCGCTGTGGAATGTTGAAAACACCAGAAAACTTGTTTTTTCGCATTACATAGCTTGAAAACAGCGATCTAGATGATTCTGCATACTTCTGACAGAAGACTCACCAAGATTATCGCAGAAAATGCATATCTCAGCTGGAAACACCACGAAAATCAAGATATCGCCGGTTCTGCATATCACACGCACTGTGGAGTCGTGAAAACAACCAGACAACGTGTTTCTCGCATTAAATAGCTCGAAACGAGCGATCTAGATGATTCTGCATACTTCTGACTGAAGTCTCACCAATATTATGTCAGAAAATGCATATCTCAGCTTGAAACCTCACGAAAATCAAGATGTTGCCGGTTCTACATATCAAACGCACTGTGGAGTGGTGAAAACACCAGATATCGTGTTTCTCGCATTATGTAGCTCGAAAAGAGCGTTCTCGAAGATACTGCATACTTCTGACAGAAGTCTCACCAAGATTATCGCAGAAAATGCATATCTCAGCTTGAAAACCCACGAAAAGCAAGATTTCGCCGGTTCTGTATGTCAAACGTACTGTGGAGTGGTGAATACACCAGAAAACGTGTTTCTCGCATTAAATAGCTCGAAAAAAGGGATCTCGATGATTCTGCATACTTCTGACAGAAGACTCACCAAGATTATCGCAGAAAATGCATATATCAGCTGGAAACACCACGAAAATCAAGATATCGCCGGTTCTGCATATCACACGCACTGTGGAATGTTGAAAACACCAGAAAACTTGTTTTTTCGCATTAAATAGCTCGAAACGAGCGATCTAGATGATTCTGCATACTTCTGACTGAAGTCTCACCAATATTACGTCAGAAAATGCATATCTCAGCTTGAAACCTCACGAAAATCAAGATGTTGCCGGTTCTGCATATCAAACGCACTGTGGAGTGGTGAAAACACCAGATATCGTGTTTCTCGCATTAAATAGCTCGCAAGGAGGGATCTCGATGATTCTGCATACTTCTGACAGTAGACTCACCAAGATTATCGCAGAAAATGCAAATCTCAGCTGGAAACACAACGAAAATCAAGATATCGGCGGTTCTGCATATAAAACGCGCTGTGGAATGTTGAAAACACCAGAAAACTTGTTTTTTCGCATTACATAGCTTGAAAACAGCGATCTAGATGATTCTGCATACTTCTGACTGAAGTGTCACCAAGATTATCGCAGAAAATCCATATCTCAGCTTGAAACATCACGAAAATTAAGATGTCGCCGGTTCTGCATATCAAACGCACTGTGGAGTCGTGAAAACAACCAGACAACGTGTTTCTCGCATTAAATAGCTCGAAAAGAGCGATCCCGATGATTCTGCATACTTCTGACAGAAGTCTCACCAAGATTATCGCAGAAAATGCATATCTCAGCTTGAAACCTCACGAAAATCAAGATGTCGCCGGTTCTGCATATAAAACGCACTGCGGAATGTTGAAAACACCAGAAAACTTGTTTTTTCACATTAATTAGCTCGAAAAGAGCGATCTAAATGATTCTGCATACTTCTGACTGAAGTGTCACGAAGATTATCGCAGAAAATCCATATCTCAGCTTGAAACCTCACGAAAACCAAGTTATCTCCGGTTCTGCATATCAAACGCACTGTGGAGTGGTGAAAACACCAGATAACGTGTTTCTCGCATTATGTAGCTCGAAAAGAGCGTTCTCGAAGATTCTGCATACTTCTGACAGAAGTCTCTCCAAGATTATCGTAGAAAATACCATATCTCAGCTTGAAACCCGACCGAAACAAAGATATCTCTGGTTCTGCATGTCAAACGTACTGTGGAGTGGTGAATACACCAGAAAACGTGTTTCTCGCATTAAATAGCTCGAAAAGAGCGATCCAGATGTTTCTACATACTTCTGACAGAAGACTTACCAAGATTATCGCAGAAAATGGATATCTCAGCTGGAAACACCACGAAAATCAAGATATCGCCGGTTCTGCATCTAAAACGCGCTGTGGAATGTTGAAAACACCAGAAAACTTGTATTTTCGCATTACATAGCTTGAAAACAGCGATCTAGATGATTCTGCATACTTCTGACAGAAGACTCACCAAGATTATCGCAGAAAATGCATATCTCAGCTGGAAACACCACGAAAATCAAGATATCGCCGGTTCTGCATATCACACGCACTGTGGAATGTTGAAAACACCAGAAAACTTGTTTTTTCGGATTAAATAGCTCGAAACGAGCGATCTAGATGATTCTGCATACTTCTGACTGAAGTCTCACCAATATTATGTCAGAAAATGCATATCTCAGCTTGAAACCTCACGAAAATCAAGATGTCGCCCGTTCTGCATATCAAACGCACTGTGGAGTGGTGAAAACACCAGATATCGTGTTTCTCGCATTAAATAGCTCGCAAGGAGGGATCTCGATGATTCTGCATACTTCTGACAGTAGACTCACCAAGATTATCGCAGAAAATGCATATCTCAGCTGGAAACACAACGAAAATCAAGATATCGCCGGTTCTGCATATAAAACGCGCTGTGGAATGTTGAAAACACCAGAAAACTTGTTTTTTCGCATTACATAGCTTGAAAACAGCGATCTAGATGATTCTGCATACTTCTGACTGAAGTGTCACCAAGATTATCGCAGAAAATCCATATCTCAGCTTGAAACATCACGAAAATTAAGATGTCGCCGGTTCTGCATATCAAACGCACTGTGGAGTCGTGAAAACAACCAGACAACGTGTTTCTCGCATTAAATAGCTCGAAAAGTGCGATCTCGATGATTCTGCATACTTCGGACAGAAGTCTCACCATGATTATCGTAAAAAATGCATATCTCAGCTTGAAACCCAACGAAAACCAAGATTTCGCTTGTTCTGCATATCAAACGCACTGTGGAGTGGTGAAAACACCAGATAACGTGTTTCTCGCATTCAATAGGTCGAAAAGAGCGATCTCCATGTTTCTGCATACTTCGGACAGAGGTCTCACCAAGATTATCGCAGAAAATGCATATCTCTGCTAGAAACCCCACGAAAACCAAGATATCTCCTGTTCTGCATATCTAACGAACTGTGGAGTGGTGAAAACCCCAGAAAACGTGTTTGTCGCATTAAATAGCTCGAAAAGTACGATCTCGATGACTCTGCATACTTCGGACAGAAGTCTCACCAAGATTATCGCAGAAAATGCATAATTGAGCTTGAAACCCCACGAAAACCAAGATATCGCTGGTTCTGCATATCAAACGCACTGCGGAGTGGTGAAAACACCAGATAACTTGTTTCTCGCATTAAATAGCTCGAAAAGAGCGATCTCGATGACTCTGCATACTTCGGACAGAAGTCTCACCAAGATTATCGCAGAAAATGCATATCTCTGCTAGAAACCCCACGAAAACCAAGATATCTCCTGTTCTGCATATCCAACGAACTGTGGAGTGGTGAAAACCCCAGAAACCGTGTTTGTCGCATTAAATAGCTCGAAAAGTACGATCTCGATGACTCTGCATACTTCGGACAGAAGTCTCACCAAGATTATCGCAGAAAATGCATATCTGAGCTTGAAACCCCACGAAAACCAAGATATCGTCGGTTCTGCATATCAAACGCACTGTGGAGTGGTGAAAACACCAGATAACTTGTTTCTCGCATTAAATAGCTCGAAACGAGCGATCTCGATGATTAAGCATACTTCGGACAGAAGTCTCACCAAGATTATCGTAAAAAAATGCATATCTCAGCTTGAAACCCCACGAAAACCAAGATATCGCTGGTTCTGCATATCAAACGCACTGTGGAGTGGTGAAAACACCAGATAACGTGTTTTTCGCATTAAATAGCTCGAATAGTACGATCTCGATGATTCTGCATACTTCGGACTGAAGTCTCACCAAGATTATCGCAGAAAATGCATATCTGAGCTTGAAACCCCACGTAAACCAAGATATCGCTGGTTCTGCATATCAAACGCACTGTGGAGTGGTGAAAACACCAGATAACTTGTTTCTCGCATTAAATAGCTCGAAACGAGCGATCTCGATGATTAAGCATACTTCGGACAGAAGTCTCACCAAGATTATCGTAAAAAAATGCATATCTCAGCTTGAAACCCCACGAAAACCAAGATATCGCTGTTTCTGCAAATCAAACGCACTGTGGAGTGGTGAAAACACCAGATAACATGTTTCTCGCATTAAATAGCTGGAAACGAGCGATCTCGATGATTAAGCATACTTCGGACAGAAGTCTCACCAAGATTATCGTAAAAAAATGCATATCTCAGCTTGAAACCCCACGAAAACCAAGATTTCGCTGGTTCTGCATATCAAACGCACTGTGGAGTGGTGAAAACACCAGATAACGTGTTTTTCGCATTAAATAGCTCGAATAGTACGATCTCGATGATTCTGCATACTTCGGACTGAAGTCTCACCAAGATTATCGCAGAAAATGCATATCTGAACTTGAAACCCCACGTAAACCAAGATATCGGTGGTTCTGCATATCAAACGCACTGTGGAGTGGTGAAAACACCAGATAACTTGTTTCTCGCATTAAATAGCTTGAAAAGTGCGATCTCGATGATTCTGCATACTTCGGACAGAAGTCTCACCATGATTATCGTAAAAAATGCATATCTCAGCTTGAAACCACACGAAAACCAAGATATCGCTGTTTCTGCATATCAAACGCACTGTGGAGTGGTGAAAACACCAGATAACTTGTTTCTCGCATTAAATAGCTCGAAACGAGCGATCTCGATGATTAAGCATACTTCGGACAGAAGTCTCACCAAGATTATCGTAAAAAAATGCATATCTCAGCTTGAAACCCCACGAAAACCAAGATTTCGCTGGTTCTGCATATCAAACGCACTGTGGAGTGCTGAAAACACCAGATAACGTGTTTGTCGCATTAAATAGCTCGAATAGTACGATCTCGATGACTCTGCATACTTCGGACAGAAGTCTCACCATGATTATCGCAGAAAATGCATATCTGAGCTTGAAACCCCACGAAAACCAAGATATCGTCGGTTCTGTATATCATACGCACTGTAGAGTGGTGAAAACACCAGATAACGTGTTTTTCGCATTAAATAGCTCGAATAGAGCGATCTCGATGTCTCTGCATACTTCGGACAGAAGTCTCACCATGATTATCGCAGAAAATGCATATCTGAGCTTGAAACCCCACGAAAACCAAGATATCGTCGGTTCTGTATATCATACGCACTGTGGAGTGGTGAAAACACCAGATAACGTGTTTCTCGCATTAAATAGCTCGAATAGAGCGATCTCGATGATTAAGCATACTACGGACAGAAGTCTCACCAAGATTATCGTAAAAAATGCATATCTCAGCTTGAAACCCCACGAAAACCAAGATTTCGCTGGTTCTGCATATCAAACGCACTGCGGAGTGGTGAAAACACCAGATAACTTGTTTCTCGCATTAAATAGCTCGAAAAGAGCGATCTCGATGACTCTGCATACTTCGGACAGAAGTCTCACCAAGATTATCGCAGAAAATGCATATCTGAGCTTGAAACCACACGAAAACCAAGATATCGCTGTTTCTGCATATCAAACGCACTGTGGAGTGGTGAAAACACCAGATAACTTGTTTCTCGCATTAAATAGCTCGAAACGAGCGATCTCGATGATTAAGCATACTTCGGACAGAAGTCTCACCAAGATTATCGTAAAAAAATGCATATCTCAGCTTGAAACCCCACGAAAACCAAGATTTCGCTGGTTCTGCATATCAAACGCACTGTGGAGTGCTGAAAACACCAGATAACGTGTTTCTCGCATTCAATAGGTCGAAAAGAGCGATCCCGATGATTCTGCATACTTCGGACTGAAGTCTCACCAAGATTATCGCAGAAAATGCATATCTGAACTTGAAACCCCACGTAAACCAAGATATCGGTGGTTCTGCATATCAAACGCACTGTGGAGTGGTGAAAACACCAGATAACTTGTTTCTCGCATTAAATAGCTTGAAAAGTGCGATCTCGATGATTCTGCATACTTCGGACAGAAGTCTCACCATGATTATCGTAAAAAATGCATATCTCAGCTTGAAACCCCACGAAAACCAAGATATCGCTGTTTCTGCATATCAAACGCACTGTGGAGTGGTGAAAACACCAGATAACTTGTTTCTCGCATTAAATAGCTCGAAACGAGCGATCTCGATGATTAAGCATACTTCGGACAGAAGTCTCACCAAGATTATCGTAAAAAAATGCATATCTCAGCTTGAAACCCCACGAAAACCAAGATATCGCTGTTTCTGCATATCAAACGCACTGTGGAGTGGTGAAAACACCAGATAACTTGTTTCTCGCATTAAATAGCTCGAAAAGAGCGATCTCGATGACTCTGCATACTTCGGACAGAAGTCTCACCAAGATTATCGCAGAAAATGCATATCTGAGCTTGAAACCCCACGAAAACCAAGATATCGCTGTTTCTGCATATCAAACGCACTGTGGAGTGGTGAAAACACCAGATAACTTGTTTCTCGCATTAAATAGCTTGAAAAGTGCGATCTCGATGATTCTGCATACTTCGGACAGAAGTCTCACCATGATTATCGTAAAAAATGCATATCTCAGCTTGAAACCCCACGAAAACCAAGATATCGCTGTTTCTGCATATCAAACGCACTGTGGAGTGGTGAAAACACCAGATAACTTGTTTCTCGCATTAAATAGCTCGAAACGAGCGATCTCGATGATTAAGCATACTTCGGACAGAAGTCTCACCAAGATTATCGTAAAAAAATGCATATCTCAGCTTGAAACCCCACGAAAACCAAGATATCGCTGTTTCTGCATATCAAACGCACTGTGGAGTGGTGAAAACACCAGATAACTTGTTTCTCGCATTAAATAGCTCGAAACGAGCGATCTCGATGATTAAGCATACTTCGGACAGAAGTCTCACCAAGATTATCGTAAAAAAATGCATATCTCAGCTTGAAACCCCACGAAAACCAAGATTTCGCTGGTTCTGCATATCAAACGCACTGTGGAGTGCTGAAAACACCAGATAACGTGTTTGTCGCATTAAATAGCTCGAATAGTACGATCTCGATGACTCTGCATACTTCGGACAGAAGTCTCACCATGATTATCGCAGAAAATGCATATCTGAGCTTGAAACCCCACGAAAACCAAGATATCGCTGTTTCTGCATATCAAACGCACTGTGGAGTGGTGAAAACACCAGATAACGTGTTTTTCGCATTAAATAGCTCGAAACGAGCGATCTAGTTGATTCTGCATACTTCTGACTGAAGTGTCACCAAGATTATCGCAGAAAATCCATATCTCAGCTTGAAACATCACGAAAATTAAGATGTCGCCGGTTCTGCATATCAAACGCACTGTGGAGTCGTGAAAACAACCAGACAACGTGTTTCTCGCATTAAATAGGTCGAAAAGAGCGATCCCGATGATTCTGC
Organism: Anthophora plumipes; assembly: GCA_951804975.1. Lineage (NCBI taxonomy): Eukaryota > Metazoa > Arthropoda > Insecta > Hymenoptera > Apidae > Anthophora > Anthophora plumipes. Next base: position 733,391 of record CATORF010000924.1, read on the forward strand.
ATACTTCTGACAGAAGTCTCACCAAGATTATCGCAGAAAATGCATATCTCAGCTTGAAACCTCACGAAAATCAAGATGTCGCCGGTTCTGCATATAAAACGCACTGTGGAATGTTGAAAACACCAGAATACTTGTTTTTTCACATTAATTAGCTCGAAAAGAGCGATCTAAATGATTCTGCATACTTCGGACTGAAGTGTCACGAAGATTATCGCAGAAAATCCATATCTCAGCTTGAAACCTCACGAAAACCAAGTTATCTCCGGTTCTGCATATCAAACGCACTGTGGAGTGGTGAAAACACCAGATAACGTGTTTCTCGCATTATGTAGCTCGAAAAGAGCGTTCTCGAAGATTCTGCATACTTCTGACAGAAGTCTCTCCAAGATTATCGTAGAAAATACCATATCTCAGCTTGAAACCCGACCGAAACAAAGATATCTCTGGTTCTTTATGTCAAACGTACTGTGGAGTGGTGAATACACCAGAAAACGTGTTTCTCGCATTAAATAGCTCGAAAAGAGCGATCCAGATGGTTCTACATACTTCTGACAGAAGACTTACCAAGATTATCGCAGAAAATGCATATCTGAGCTTGAAACCCCACGAAAACCAAGATATCGTCGGTTCTGCATATCATACGCACTGTGGAGTGGTGAAAACACCAGATAACATGTTTTTCGCATTAAATAGCTCGAATAGTACGATCTCGATGATTCTGCATACTTCGGACTGAAGTCTCACCAAGATTATCGCAGAAAATGCATATCTGAGCTTGAAACCCCACGTAAACCAAGATATCGCTGGTTCTGCATATCATACGCACTGTGGAGTGGTGAAAACACCAGATAACTTGTTTCTCGCATTAAATAGCTCGAAACGAGCGATCTCGATGATTAAGCATACTTCGGACAGAAGTCTCACCAAGATTATCGTAAAAAAATGCATATCTCAGCTTGAAACCCCACGAAAACCAAGATATCGCTGTTTCTGCAAATCAAACGCACTGTGGAGTGGTGAAAACACCAGATAACTTGTTTCTCGCATTAAATAGCTGGAAACGAGCGATCTCGATGATTAAGCATACTTCGGACAGAAGTCTCACCAAGATTATCGTAAAAAAATGCATATCTCAGCTTGAAACCCCACGAAAACCAAGATTTCGCTGGTTCTGCATATCAAACGCACTGTGGAGTGGTGAAAACACCAGATAACGTGTTTTTCGCATTAAATAGCTCGAATAGTACGATCTCGATGATTCTGCATACTTCGGACTGAAGTCTCACCAAGATTATCGCAGAAAATGCATATCTGAACTTGAAACCCCACGTAAACCAAGATATCGGTGGTTCTGCATATCAAACGCACTGTGGAGTGGTGAAAACACCAGATAACTTGTTTCTCGCATTAAATAGCTTGAAAAGTGCGATCTCGATGATTCTGCATACTTCGGACAGAAGTCTCACCATGATTATCGTAAAAAATGCATATCTCAGCTTGAAACCCCACGAAAACCAAGATATCGCTGTTTCTGCATATCAAACGCACTGTGGAGTGGTGAAAACACCAGATAACTTGTTTCTCGCATTAAATAGCTCGAAACGAGCGATCTCGATGATTAAGCATACTTCGGACAGAATTCTCACCAAGATTATCGTAAAAAAATGCATATCTCAGCTTGAAACCCCACGAAAACCAAGATTTCGCTGGTTCTGCATATCAAACGCACTGTGGAGTGCTGAAAACACCAGATAACGTGTTTGTCGCATTAAATAGCTCGAAAAGTGCGATCTCGATGTTTCTGCATACTTCGGACAGAAGTCTCATCAAGATTATCGTAAAAAATGCATATCTCAGCTTGAAACCCCACGAAAACCCAGATATCGCTGGTTCTGCATATCGAACGCACTGTGGAGTGCTGAAAACACCAGATAACGTGTTTGTCGCATTAAATAGCTCGAAAAGTGCGATCTCGATGATTCTGCATACTTCGGACAGAAGTCTCACCATGATTATCGTAAAAAATGCATATCTCAGCTTGAAACCCAACGAAAACCAAGATTTCGCTGGTTCTGCATATCAAACGCACTGTGGAGTGGTGAAAACTCCAGATAACGTGTTTCTCGCATTCAATAGGTCGAAAAGAGCGATCTCCATGTTTCTGCATACTTCGGACAGAGGTCTCACCAAGATTATCGCAGAAAATGCATATCTCTGCTAGAAACCCCACGAAAACCAAGATATCTCCTGTTCTGCATATCTAACGAACTGTGGAGTGGTGAAAACCCCAGAAAACGTGTTTGTCGCATTAAATAGCTCGAAAAGTACGATCTCGATGACTCTGCATACTTCGGACAGAAGTCTCACCATGATTATCGCAGAAAATGCATAATTGAGCTTGAAACCCCACGAAAACCAAGATATCGCTGGTTCTGCATATCAAACGCACTGCGGAGTGGTGAAAACACCAGATAACTTGTTTCTCGCATTAAATAGCTCGAAAAGAGCGATCTCGATGACTCTGCATACTTCGGACAGAAGTCTCACCAAGATTATCGCAGAAAATGCATATCTCTGCTAGAAACCCCACGAAAACCAAGATATCTCCTGTTCTGCATATCCAACGAACTGTGGAGTGGTGAAAACCCCAGAAAACGTGTTTGTCGCATTAAATAGCTCGAAAAGTACGATCTCGATGACTCTGCATACTTCGGACAGAAGTCTCACCAAGATTATCGCAGAAAATGCATATCTGAGCTTGAAACCCCACGAAAACCAAGATATCGTCGGTTCTGCATATCATACGCACTGTGGAGTGGTGAAAACACCAGATAACGTGTTTATCGCATTAAATAGCTCGAATAGAGCGATCTCGATGATTAAGCATACTTCGGACAGAAGTCTCACCAAGATTATCGTAAAAAATGCATATCTCAGCTTGAAACCCCACGAAAACCAAGATATCGTCGGTTCTGCATATCATACGCACAGTGGAGTGGTGAAAACACCAGATAACGTGTTTTTCGCATTAAATAGCTCGAATAGTACGATCTCGATGACTCTGCATACTTCGGACAGAAGTCTCACCATGATTATCGCAGAAAATGCATATCTGAGCTTGAAACCCCACGAAAACCAAGATATCGTCGGTTCTGTATATCATACGCACTGTAGAGTGGTGAAAACACCAGATAACGTGTTTTTCGCATTAAATAGCTCGAATAGAGCGATCTCGATGATTAAGCATACTTCGGACAGAAGTCTCACCAAGATTATCGTAAAAAATGCATATCTCAGCTTGAAACCCCACGAAAACCAAGATTTCGCTGGTTCTGCATATCAAACGCACTGCGGAGTGGTGAAAACACCAGATAACTTGTTTCTCGCATTAAATAGCTCGAAAAGAGCGATCTCGATGACTCTGCATACTTCGGACAGAAGTCTCACCATGATTATCGCAGAAAATGCATATCTGAGCTTGAAACCCCACGAAAACCAAGATATCGCTGTTTCTGCATATCAAACGCACTGTGGAGTGGTGAAAACACCAGATAACTTGTTTCTCGCATTAAATAGCTCGAAACGAGCGATCTCGATGATTAAGCATACTTCGGACAGAAGTCTCACCAGGATTATCGTAAAAAAATGCATATCTCAGCTTGAAACCCCACGAAAACCAAGATTTCGCTGGTTCTGCATATCAAACGCACTGTGGAGTGCTGAAAACACCAGATAACGTGTTTGTCGCATTAAATAGCTCGAAAAGTGCGATCTCGATGTTTCTGCATACTTCGGACAGAAGTCTCATCAAGATTATCGTAAAAAATGCATATCTTAGCTTGAAACCCCACGAAAACCCAGATATCGCTGGTTCTGCATATCGAACGCACTGTGGAGTGCTGAAAACACCAGATAACGTGTTTGTCGCATTAAATAGCTCGAAAAGTGCGATCTCGATGATTCTGCATACTTCGGACAGAAGTCTCACCATGATTATCGTAAAAAATGCATATCTCAGCTTGAAACCCAACGAAAACCAAGATTTCGCTGGTTCTGCATATCAAACGCACTGTGGAGTGGTGAAAACACCAGATAACGTGTTTCTCGCATTCAATAGGTCGAAAAGAGCGATCTCCATGTTTCTGCATACTTCGGACAGAGGTCTCACCAAGATTATCGCAGAAAATGCATATCTGAGCTTGAAACCCCACGTAAACCAAGATATCGCTGGTTCTGCATATCAAACGCACTGTGGAGTGGTGAAAACACCAGATAACTTGTTTCTCGCATTAAATAGCTCGAAACGAGCGATCTCGATGATTAAGCATACTTCGGACAGAGGTCTCACCAAGATTATCGCAGAAAATGCATATCTGAGCTTGAAACCCCACGTAAACCAAGATATCGCTGGTTCTGCATATCAAACGCACTGTGGAGTGGTGAAAACACCAGATAACTTGTTTCTCGCATTAAATAGCTCGAAACGAGCGATCTCGATGATTAAGCATACTTCGGACAGAAGTCTCACCAAGATTATCGTAAAAAAATGCATATCTCAGCTTGAAACCCCACGAAAACCAAGATATCGCTGTTTCTGCATATCAAACGCACTGTGGAGTGGTGAAAACACCAGATAACTTGTTTCTCGCATTAAATAGCTGGAAACGAGCGATCTCGATGATTAAGCATACTTCGGACAGAAGTCTCACCAAGATTATCGTAAAAAAATGCATATCTCAGCTTGAAACCCCACGAAAACCAAGATTTCGCTGGTTCTGCATATCAAACGCACTGTGGAGTGGTGAAAACACCAGATAACGTGTTTTTCGCATTAAATAGCTCGAATAGTACGATCTCGATGATTCTGCATACTTCGGACTGAAGTCTCACCAAGATTATCGCAGAAAATGCATATCTGAGCTTGAAACCCCACGTAAACCAAGATATCGGTGGTTCTGCATATCAAACGCACTGTGGAGTGGTGAAAACACCAGATAACGTGTTTCTCGCATTCAATAGGTCGAAAAGAGCGATCTCCATGTTTCTGCATACTTCGGACAGAGGTCTCACCAAGATTATCGCAGAAAATGCATATCTCTGCTAGAAACCCCACGAAAACCAAGATATCTCCTGTTCTGCATATCTAACGAACTGTGGAGTGGTGAAAACCCCAGAAAACGTGTTTGTCGCATTAAATAGCTCGAAAAGTACGATCTCGATGATTAAGCATACTACGGACAGAAGTCTCACCAAGATTATCGTAAAAAATGCATATCTCAGCTTGAAACCCCACGAAAACCAAGATTTCGCTGGTTCTGCATATCAAACGCACTGCGGAGTGGTGAAAACACCAGATAACTTGTTTCTCGCATTAAATAGCTCGAAAAGAGCGATCTCGATGACTCTGCATACTTCGGACAGAAGTCTCACCATGATTATCGCAGAAAATGCATATCTGAGCTTGAAACCCCACGAAAACCAAGATATCGCTGTTTCTGCATATCAAACGCACTGTGGAGTGGTGAAAACACCAGATAACTTGTTTCTCGCATTAAATAGCTCGAAACGAGCGATCTCGATGATTAAGCATACTTCGGACAGAAGTCTCACCAAGATTATCGTAAAAAAATGCATATCTCAGCTTGAAACCCCACGAAAACCAAGATTTCGCTGGTTCTGCATATCAAACGCACTGTGGAGTGCCGAAAACACCAGATAACGTGTTTGTCGCATTAAATAGCTCGAAAAGTGCGATCTCGATGTTTCTGCATACTTCGGACAGAAGTCTCATCAAGATTATCGTAAAAAATGCATATCTTAGCTTGAAACCCCACGAAAACCCAGATATCGCTGGTTCTGCATATCGAACGCACTGTGGAGTGCTGAAAACACCAGATAACGTGTTTGTCGCATTAAATAGCTCGAAAAGTGCGATCTCGATGATTCTGCATACTTCGGACAGAAGTCTCACCATGATTATCGTAAAAAATGCATATCTCAGCTTGAAACCCAACGAAAACCAAGATTTCGCTGGTTCTGCATATCAAACGCACTGTGGAGTGGTGAAAACACCAGATAACGTGTTTCTCGCATTCAATAGGTCGAAAAGAACGATCTCCATGTTTCTGCATACTTCGGACAGAGGTCTCACCAAGATTATCGCAGAAAATGCATATCTCTGCTAGAAACCCCACGAAAACCAAGATATCTCCTGTTCTGCATATCTAACGAACTGTGGAGTGGTGAAAACCCCAGAAAACGTGTTTGTCGCATTAAATAGCTCGAAAAGTACGATCTCGATGACTCTGCATACTTCGGACAGAAGTCTCACCAAGATTATCGCAGAAAATGCATAATTGAGCTTGAAACCCCACGAAAACCAAGATATCGCTGGTTCTGCATATCAAACGCACTGCGGAGTGGTGAAAACACCAGATAACTTGTTTCTCGCATTAAATAGCTCGAAAAGAGCGATCTCGATGACTCTGCATACTTCGGACAGAAGTCTCACCAAGATTATCGCAGAAAATGCATATCTGAGCTTGAAACCCCACGAAAACCAAGATATCGTCGGTTCGGCATATCATACGCACTGTGGAGTGGTGAAAACACCAGATAACGTGTTTCTCGCATTCAATAGGTCGAAAAGAACGATCTCCATGTTTCTGCATACTTCGGACAGAGGTCTCACCAAGATTATCGCAGAAAATGCATATCTCTGCTAGAAACCCCACGAAAACCAAGATATCTCCTGTTCTGCATATCCAACGAACTGTGGAGTGGTGAAAACCCCAGAAAACGTGTTTGTCGCATTAAATAGCTCGAAAAGTACGATCTCGATGACTCTGCATACTTCGGACAGAAGTCTCACCAAGATTATCGCAGAAAATGCATATCTGAGCTTGAAACCCCACGAAAACCAAGATATCGTCGGTTCTGCATATCATACGCACTGTGGAGTGGTGAAAACACCAGATAACGTGTTTTTCGCATTAAATAGCTCGAAACGAGCGATCTCGATGATTAAGCATACTTCGGACAGATGTCTCACCAAGATTATCGTAAAAAAATGCATATCTCAGCTTGAAACCCAACGAAAACCAAGATTTCGCTGGTTCTGCATATCAAACGCACTGTGGAGTGGTGAAAACACCAGATAACGTGTTTCTCGCATTAAATAGCTCGAAAAGAGCGATCTCGATGACTCTGCATACTTCGGACAGAAGTCTCACCAAGATTATCGCAGAAAATGCATATCTCTGCTAGAAACCCCACGAAAACCAAGATATCTCCTGTTCTGCATATCCAACGAACTGTGGAGTGGTGAAAACACCAGATTACGTGTTTATCGCATTAAATAGCTCGAATAGAGCGATCTCGATGATTAAGCATACTTCGGACAGAAGTCTCACCAAGATTATCGTAAAAAATGCATATCTCAGCTTGAAACCCCACGAAAACCAAGATATCGTCGGTTCTGCATATCATACGCACTGTGGAGTGGTGAAAACACCAGATAACGTGTTTTTCGCATTAAATAGCTCGAAACGAGCGATCTCGATGATTAAGCATACTTCGGACAGATGTCTCACCAAGATTATCGTAAAAAAATGCATATCTCAGCTTGAAACCCAACGAAAACCAAGATTTCGCTGGTTCTGCATATCAAACGCACTGTGGAGTGGTGAAAACACCAGATAACGTGTTTCTCGCATTCAATAGGTCGAAAAGAGCGATCTCCATGTTTCTGCATACTTCGGACAGAGGTCTCACCAAGATTATCGCAGAAAATGCATATCTCTGCTAGAAACCCCACGAAAACCAAGATATCTCCTGTTCTGCATATCCAACGAACTGTGGAGTGGTGAAAACCCCAGAAAACGTGTTTGTCGCATTAAATAGCTCGAAAAGTACGATCTCGATGACTCTGCATACTTCGGACAGAAGTCTCACCAAGATTATCGCAGAAAATGCATATCTGAGCTTGAAACCCCACGTAAACCAAGATATCGCTGGTTCTGCATATCAAACGCACTGTGGAGTGGTGAAAACACCAGATAACTTGTTTCTCGCATTAAATAGCTCGAAACGAGCGATCTCGATGATTAAGCATACTTCGGACAGAGGTCTCACCAAGATTATCGCAGAAAATGCATATCTGAGCTTGAAACCCCACGTAAACCAAGATATCGCTGGTTCTGCATATCAAACGCACTGTGGAGTGGTGAAAACACCAGATAACTTGTTTCTCGCATTAAATAGCTCGAAACGAGCGATCTCGATGATTAAGCATACTTCGGACAGAGGTCTCACCAAGATTATCGCAGAAAATGCATATCTGAGCTTGAAACCCCACGAAAACCAAGATATCGCTGTTTCTGCATATCAAACGCACTGTGGAGTGGTGAAAACACCAGATAACTTGTTTCTCGCATTAAATAGCTCGAAACGAGCGATCTCGATGATTAAGCATACTTCGGACAGAAGTCTCACCAGGATTATCGTAAAAAAATGCATATCTCAGCTTGAAACCCCACGAAAACCAAGATTTCGCTGGTTCTGCATATCAAACGCACTGTGGAGTGCTGAAAACACCAGATAACGTGTTTGTCGCATTAAATAGCTCGAAAAGTGCGATCTCGATGTTTCTGCATACTTCGGACAGAAGTCTCATCAAGATTATCGTAAAAAATGCATATCTTAGCTTGAAACCCCACGAAAACCCAGATATCGCTGGTTCTGCATATCGAACGCACTGTGGAGTGCTGAAAACACCAGATAACGTGTTTGTCGCATTAAATAGCTCGAAAAGTGCGATCTCGATGATTCTGCATACTTCGGACAGAAGTCTCACCATGATTATCGTAAAAAATGCATATCTCAGCTTGAAACCCAACGAAAACCAAGATTTCGCTGGTTCTGCATATCAAACGCACTGTGGAGTGGTGAAAACACCAGATAACGTGTTTCTCGCATTCAATAGGTCGAAAAGAGCGATCTCCATGTTTCTGCATACTTCGGACAGAGGTCTCACCAAGATTATCGCAGAAAATGCATATCTGAGCTTGAAACCCCACGTAAACCAAGATATCGCTGGTTCTGCATATCAAACGCACTGTGGAGTGGTGAAAACACCAGATAACTTGTTTCTCGCATTAAATAGCTCGAAACGAGCGATCTCGATGATTAAGCATACTTCGGACAGAGGTCTCACCAAGATTATCGCAGAAAATGCATATCTGAGCTTGAAACCCCACGTAAACCAAGATATCGCTGGTTCTGCATATCAAACGCACTGTGGAGTGGTGAAAACACCAGATAACTTGTTTCTCGCATTAAATAGCTCGAAACGAGCGATCTCGATGATTAAGCATACTTCGGACAGAAGTCTCACCAAGATTATCGTAAAAAAATGCATATCTCAGCTTGAAACCCCACGAAAACCAAGATATCGCTGTTTCTGCATATCAAACGCACTGTGGAGTGGTGAAAACACCAGATAACTTGTTTCTCGCATTAAATAGCTGGAAACGAGCGATCTCGATGATTAAGCATACTTCGGACAGAAGTCTCACCAAGATTATCGTAAAAAAATGCATATCTCAGCTTGAAACCCCACGAAAACCAAGATTTCGCTGGTTCTGCATATCAAACGCACTGTGGAGTGGTGAAAACACCAGATAACGTGTTTTTCGCATTAAATAGCTCGAATAGTACGATCTCGATGATTCTGCATACTTCGGACTGAAGTCTCACCAAGATTATCGCAGAAAATGCATATCTGAGCTTGAAACCCCACGTAAACCAAGATATCGGTGGTTCTGCATATCAAACGCACTGTGGAGTGGTGAAAACACCAGATAACGTGTTTCTCGCATTCAATAGGTCGAAAAGAGCGATCTCCATGTTTCTGCATACTTCGGACAGAGGTCTCACCAAGATTATCGCAGAAAATGCATATCTCTGCTAGAAACCCCACGAAAACCAAGATATCTCCTGTTCTGCATATCTAACGAACTGTGGAGTGGTGAAAACCCCAGAAAACGTGTTTGTCGCATTAAATAGCTCGAAAAGTACGATCTCGATGATTAAGCATACTACGGACAGAAGTCTCACCAAGATTATCGTAAAAAATGCATATCTCAGCTTGAAACCCCACGAAAACCAAGATTTCGCTGGTTCTGCATATCAAACGCACTGCGGAGTGGTGAAAACACCAGATAACTTGTTTCTCGCATTAAATAGCTCGAAAAGAGCGATCTCGATGACTCTGCATACTTCGGACAGAAGTCTCACCATGATTATCGCAGAAAATGCATATCTGAGCTTGAAACCCCACGAAAACCAAGATATCGCTGTTTCTGCATATCAAACGCACTGTGGAGTGGTGAAAACACCAGATAACTTGTTTCTCGCATTAAATAGCTCGAAACGAGCGATCTCGATGATTAAGCATACTTCGGACAGAAGTCTCACCAAGATTATCGTAAAAAAATGCATATCTCAGCTTGAAACCCCACGAAAACCAAGATTTCGCTGGTTCTGCATATCAAACGCACTGTGGAGTGCCGAAAACACCAGATAACGTGTTTGTCGCATTAAATAGCTCGAAAAGTGCGATCTCGATGTTTCTGCATACTTCGGACAGAAGTCTCATCAAGATTATCGTAAAAAATGCATATCTTAGCTTGAAACCCCACGAAAACCCAGATATCGCTGGTTCTGCATATCGAACGCACTGTGGAGTGCTGAAAACACCAGATAACGTGTTTGTCGCATTAAATAGCTCGAAAAGTGCGATCTCGATGTTTCTGCATACTTCGGACAGAAGTCTCACCAAGATTATCGCAGAAAATGCATATCTCTGCTAGAAACCCCACGAAAACCAAGATATCTCCTGTTCTGCATATCTAACGAACTGTGGAGTGGTGAAAACCCCAGAAAACGTGTTTGTCGCATTAAATAGCTCGAAAAGTACGATCTCGATGACTCTGCATACTTCGGACAGAAGTCTCACCAAGATTATCGCAGAAAATGCATAATTGAGCTTGAAACCCCACGAAAACCAAGATATCGCTGGTTCTGCATATCAAACGCACTGCGGAGTGGTGAAAACACCAGATAACTTGTTTCTCGCATTAAATAGCTCGAAAAGAGCGATCTCGATGACTCTGCATACTTCGGACAGAAGTCTCACCAAGATTATCGCAGAAAATGCATATCTGAGCTTGAAACCCCACGAAAACCAAGATATCGTCGGTTCGGCATATCATACGCACTGTGGAGTGGTGAAAACACCAGATAACGTGTTTCTCGCATTCAATAGGTCGAAAAGAACGATCTCCATGTTTCTGCATACTTCGGACAGAGGTCTCACCAAGATTATCGCAGAAAATGCATATCTCTGCTAGAAACCCCACGAAAACCAAGATATCTCCTGTTCTGCATATCCAACGAACTGTGGAGTGGTGAAAACCCCAGAAAACGTGTTTGTCGCATTAAATAGCTCGAAAAGTACGATCTCGATGACTCTGCATACTTCGGACAGAAGTCTCACCAAGATTATCGCAGAAAATGCATATCTGAGCTTGAAACCCCACGAAAACCAAGATATCGTCGGTTCTGCATATCATACGCACTGTGGAGTGGTGAAAACACCAGATAACGTGTTTTTCGCATTAAATAGCTCGAAACGAGCGATCTCGATGATTAAGCATACTTCGGACAGATGTCTCACCAAGATTATCGTAAAAAAATGCATATCTCAGCTTGAAACCCAACGAAAACCAAGATTTCGCTGGTTCTGCATATCAAACGCACTGTGGAGTGGTGAAAACACCAGATAACGTGTTTCTCGCATTAAATAGCTCGAAAAGAGCGATCTCGATGACTCTGCATACTTCGGACAGAAGTCTCACCAAGATTATCGCAGAAAATGCATATCTCTGCTAGAAACCCCACGAAAACCAAGATATCTCCTGTTCTGCATATCCAACGAACTGTGGAGTGGTGAAAACACCAGATTACGTGTTTATCGCATTAAATAGCTCGAATAGAGCGATCTCGATGATTAAGCATACTTCGGACAGAAGTCTCACCAAGATTATCGTAAAAAATGCATATCTCAGCTTGAAACCCCACGAAAACCAAGATATCGTCGGTTCTGCATATCATACGCACTGTGGAGTGGTGAAAACACCAGATAACGTGTTTTTCGCATTAAATAGCTCGAAACGAGCGATCTCGATGATTAAGCATACTTCGGACAGATGTCTCACCAAGATTATCGTAAAAAAATGCATATCTCAGCTTGAAACCCAACGAAAACCAAGATTTCGCTGGTTCTGCATATCAAACGCACTGTGGAGTGGTGAAAACACCAGATAACGTGTTTCTCGCATTCAATAGGTCGAAAAGAGCGATCTCCATGTTTCTGCATACTTCGGACAGAGGTCTCACCAAGATTATCGCAGAAAATGCATATCTCTGCTAGAAACCCCACGAAAACCAAGATATCTCCTGTTCTGCATATCCAACGAACTGTGGAGTGGTGAAAACCCCAGAAAACGTGTTTGTCGCATTAAATAGCTCGAAAAGTACGATCTCGATGACTCTGCATACTTCGGACAGAAGTCTCACCAAGATTATCGCAGAAAATGCATATCTGAGCTTGAAACCCCACGTAAACCAAGATATCGCTGGTTCTGCATATCAAACGCACTGTGGAGTGGTGAAAACACCAGATAACTTGTTTCTCGCATTAAATAGCTCGAAACGAGCGATCTCGATGATTAAGCATACTTCGGACAGAGGTCTCACCAAGATTATCGCAGAAAATGCATATCTGAGCTTGAAACCCCACGTAAACCAAGATATCGCTGGTTCTGCATATCAAACGCACTGTGGAGTGGTGAAAACACCAGATAACTTGTTTCTCGCATTAAATAGCTCGAAACGAGCGATCTCGATGATTAAGCATACTTCGGACAGAAGTCTCACCAAGATTATCGTAAAAAAATGCATATCTCAGCTTGAAACCCCACGAAAACCAAGATATCGCTGTTTCTGCATATCAAACGCACTGTGGAGTGGTGAAAACACCAGATAACTTGTTTCTCGCATTAAATAGCTGGAAACGAGCGATCTCGATGATTAAGCATACTTCGGACAGAAGTCTCACCAAGATTATCGTAAAAAAATGCATATCTCAGCTTGAAACCCCACGAAACCCAAGATTTCGCTGGTTCTGCATATCAAACGCACTGTGGAGTGGTGAAAACACCAGATAACGTGTTTTTCGCATTAAATAGCTCGAATAGTACGATCTCGATGATTCTGCATACTTCGGACTGAAGTCTCACCAAGATTATCGCAGAAAATGCATATCTGAGCTTGAAACCCCACGTAAACCAAGATATCGGTGGTTCTGCATATCAAACGCACTGTGGAGTGGTGAAAACACCAGATAACTTGTTTCTCGCATTAAATAGCTTGAAAAGTGCGATCTCGATGATTCTGCATACTTCGGACAGAAGTCTCACCATGATTATCGTAAAAAATGCATATCTCAGCTTGAAACCCCACGAAAACCAAGATATCGCTGTTTCTGCATATCAAACGCACTGTGGAGTGGTGAAAACACCAGATAACTTGTTTCTCGCATTAAATAGCTCGAAACGAGCGATCTCGATGATTAAGCATACTTCGGACAGAAGTCTCACCAAGATTATCGTAAAAAAATGCATATCTCAGCTTGAAACCCCACGAAAACCAAGATTTCGCTGGTTCTGCATATCGAACGCACTGTGGAGTGGTGAAAACACCAGATAACGTGTTTGTCGCATTAAATAGCTCGAAAAGTGCGATCTCGATGTTTCTGCATACTTCGGACAGAAGTCTCATCAAGATTATCGTAAAAAATGCATATCTCAGCTTGAAACCCCACGAAAACCCAGATATCGCTGGTTCTGCATATCGAACGCACTGTGGAGTGCTGAAAACACCAGATAACGTGTTTGTCGCATTAAATAGCTCGAAAAGTGCGATCTCGATGATTCTGCATACTTCGGACAGAAGTCTCACCATGATTATCGTAAAAAATGCATATCTCAGCTTGAAACCCAACGAAAACCAAGATTTCGCTGGTTCTGCATATCAAACGCACTGTGGACTGGTGAAAACACCAGATAACGTGTTTCTCGCATTCAATAGGTCGAAAAGAGCGATCTCCATGTTTCTGCATACTTCGGACAGAGGTCTCACCAAGATTATCGCAGAAAATGCATATCTCTGCTAGAAACCCCACGAAAACCAAGATATCTCCTGTTCTGCATATCTAACGAACTGTGGAGTGGTGAAAACCCCAGAAAACGTGTTTGTCGCATTAAATAGCTCGAAAAGTACGATCTCGATGACTCTGCATACTTCGGACAGAAGTCTCACCAAGATTATCGCAGAAAATGCATAATTGAGCTTGAAACCCCACGAAAACCAAGATATCGCTGGTTCTGCATATCAAACGCACTGCGGAGTGGTGAAAACACCAGATAACTTGTTTCTCGCATTAAATAGCTCGAAAAGAGCGATCTCGATGACTCTGCATACTTCGGACAGAAGTCTCACCAAGATTATCGCAGAAAATGCATATCTCTGCTAGAAACCCCACGAAAACCAAGATATCTCCTGTTCTGCATATCCAACGAACTGTGGAGTGGTGAAAACCCCAGAAAACGTGTTTGTCGCATTAAATAGCTCGAAAAGTACGATCTCGATGACTCTGCATACTTCGGACAGAAGTCTCACCAAGATTATCGCAGAAAATGCATATCTGAGCTTGAAACCCCACGAAAACCAAGATATCGTCGGTTCTGCATATCATACGCACTGTGGAGTGGTGAAAACACCAGGTTACGTGTTTATCGCATTAAATAGCTCGAATAGAGCGATCTCGATGATTAAGCATACTTCGGACAGAAGTCTCACCAAGATTATCGTAAAAAATGCATATCTCAGCTTGAAACCCCACGAAAACCAAGATATCGTCGGTTCTGCATATCATACGCACTGTGGAGTGGTGAAAACACCAGATAACGTGTTTTTCGCATTAAATAGCTCGAATAGTACGATCTCGATGACTCTGCATACTTCGGACAGAAGTCTCACCATGATTATCGCAGAAAATGCATATCTGAGCTTGAAACCCCACGAAAACCAAGATATCGTCGGTTCTGTATATCATACGCACTGTGGAGTGGTGAAAACACCAGATAACGTGTTTTTCGCATTAAATAGCTCGAATAGAGCGATCTCGATGATTAAGCATACTTCGGACAGAAGTCTCACCAAGATTATCGTAAAAAATGCATATCTCAGCTTGAAACCCCACGAAAACCAAGATTTCGCTGGTTCTGCATATCAAACGCACTGCGGAGTGGTGAAAACACCAGATAACTTGTTTCTCGCATTAAATAGCTCGAAAAGAGCGATCTCGATGACTCTGCATACTTCGGACAGAAGTCTCACCATGATTATCGCAGAAAATGCATATCTGAGCTTGAAACCCCACGAAAACCAAGATATCGTCGGTTCTGTATATCATACGCACTGTGGAGTGGTGAAAACACCAGATAACGTGTTTCTCGCATTAAATAGCTCGAATAGAGCGATCTCGATGATTAAGCATACTACGGACAGAAGTCTCACCAAGATTATCGTAAAAAATGCATATCTCAGCTTGAAACCCCACGAAAACCAAGATTTCGCTGGTTCTGCATATCAAACGCACTGCGGAGTGGTGAAAACACCAGATAACTTGTTTCTCGCATTAAATAGCTCGAAAAGAGCGATCTCGATGACTCTGCATACTTCGGACAGAAGTCTCACCATGATTATCGCAGAAAATGCATATCTGAGCTTGAAACCCCACGAAAACCAAGATATCGCTGTTTCTGCATATCAAACGCACTGTGGAGTGGTGAAAACACCAGATAACTTGTTTCTCGCATTAAATAGCTCGAAACGAGCGATCTCGATGATTAAGCATACTTCGGACAGAAGTCTCACCAAGATTATCGTAAAAAAATGCATATCTCAGCTTGAAACCCCACGAAAACCAAGATTTCGCTGGTTCTGCATATCAAACGCACTGTGGAGTGCCGAAAACACCAGATAACGTGTTTGTCGCATTAAATAGCTCGAAAAGTGCGATCTCGATGTTTCTGCATACTTCGGACAGAAGTCTCATCAAGATTATCGTAAAAAATGCATATCTTAGCTTGAAACCCCACGAAAACCCAGATATCGCTGGTTCTGCATATCGAACGCACTGTGGAGTGCTGAAAACACCAGATAACGTGTTTGTCGCATTAAATAGCTCGAAAAGTGCGATCTCGATGATTCTGCATACTTCGGACAGAAGTCTCACCATGATTATCGTAAAAAATGCATATCTCAGCTTGAAACCCAACGAAAACCAAGATTTCGCTGGTTCTGCATATCAAACGCACTGTGGAGTGGTGAAAACACCAGATAACGTGTTTCTCGCATTCAATAGGTCGAAAAGAGCGATCTCCATGTTTCTGCATACTTCGGACAGAGGTCTCACCAAGATTATCGCAGAAAATGCATATCTCTGCTAGAAACCCCACGAAAACCAAGATATCTCCTGTTCTGCATATCTAACGAACTGTGGAGTGGTGAAAACCCCAGAAAACGTGTTTGTCGCATTAAATAGCTCGAAAAGTACGATCTCGATGACTCTGCATACTTCGGACAGAAGTCTCACCAAGATTATCGCAGAAAATGCATAATTGAGCTTGAAACCCCACGAAAACCAAGATATCGCTGGTTCTGCATATCAAACGCACTGCGGAGTGGTGAAAACACCAGATAACTTGTTTCTCGCATTAAATAGCTCGAAAAGAGCGATCTCGATGACTCTGCATACTTCGGACAGAAGTCTCACCAAGATTATCGCAGAAAATGCATATCTCTGCTAGAAACCACACGAAAACCAAGATATCTCCTGTTCTGCATATCCAACGAACTGTGGAGTGGTGAAAACCCCAGAAAACGTGTTTGTCGCATTAAATAGCTCGAAAAGTACGATCTCGATGACTCTGCATACTTCGGACAGAAGTCTCACCAAGATTATCGCAGAAAATGCATATCTGAGCTTGAAACCCCACGAAAACCAAGATATCGTCGGTTCTGCATATCATACGCACTGTGGAGTGGTGAAAACACCAGATAACGTGTTTATCGCATTAAATAGCTCGAATAGAGCGATCTCGATGATTAAGCATACTTCGGACAGAAGTCTCACCAAGATTATCGTAAAAAATGCATATCTCAGCTTGAAACCCCACGAAAACCAAGATACCGTCGGTTCTGCATATCATACGCACTGTGGAGTGGTGAAAACACCAGATAACGTGTTTTTCGCATTAAATAGCTCGAATAGTACGATCTCGATGATTAAGCATACTTCGGACAGAAGTCTCACCAAGATTATCGTAAAAAATGCATATCTCAGCTTGAAACCCCACGAAAACCAAGATTTCGCTGGTTCTGCATATCAAACGCACTGCGGAGTGGTGAAAACACCAGATAACTTGTTTCTCGCATTAAATAGCTCGAAAAGAGCGATCTCGATGACTCTGCATACTTCGGACAGAAGTCTCACCATGATTATCGCAGAAAATGCATATCTGAGCTTGAAACCCCAAGAAAACCAAGATATCGTCGGTTCTGTATATCATACGCACTGTGGAGTGGTGAAAACACCAGATAACGTGTTTCTCGCATTAAATAGCTCGAATAGAGCGATCTCGATGATTAAGCATACTACGGACAGAAGTCTCACCAAGATTATCGTAAAAAATGCATATCTCAGCTTGAAACCCCACGAAAACCAAGATTTCGCTGGTTCTGCATATCAAACGCACTGCGGAGTGGTGAAAACACCAGATAACTTGTTTCTCGCATTAAATAGCTCGAAAAGAGCGATCTCGATGACTCTGCATACTTCGGACAGAAGTCTCACCATGATTATCGCAGAAAATGCATATCTGAGCTTGAAACCCCACGAAAACCAAGATATCGCTGTTTCTGCATATCAAACGCACTGTGGAGTGGTGAAAACACCAGATAACTTGTTTCTCGCATTAAATAGCTCGAAACGAGCGATCTCGATGATTAAGCATACTTCGGACAGAAGTCTCACCAAGATTATCGTAAAAAAATGCATATCTCAGCTTGAAACCCCACGAAAACCAAGATTTCGCTGGTTCTGCATATCAAACGCACTGTGGAGTGCCGAAAACACCAGATAACGTGTTTGTCGCATTAAATAGCTCGAAAAGTGCGATCTCGATGTTTCTGCATACTTCGGACAGAAGTCTCATCAAGATTATCGTAAAAAATGCATATCTTAGCTTGAAACCCCACGAAAACCCAGATATCGCTGGTTCTGCATATCGAACGCACTGTGGAGTGCTGAAAACACCAGATAACGTGTTTGTCGCATTAAATAGCTCGAAAAGTGCGATCTCGATGATTCAGCATACTTCGGACAGAAGTCTCACCATGATTATCGTAAAAAATGCATATCTCAGCTTGAAACCCAACGAAAACCAAGATTTCGCTGGTTCTGCATATCAAACGCACTGTGGAGTGGTGAAAACACCAGATAACGTGTTTCTCGCATTCAATAGGTCGAAAAGAGCGATCTCCATGTTTCTGCATACTTCGGACAGAGGTCTCACCAAGATTATCGCAGAAAATGCATATCTCTGCTAGAAACCCCACGAAAACCAAGACATCTCCTGTTCTGCATATCTAACGAACTGTGGAGTGGTGAAAACCCCAGAAAACGTGTTTGTCGCATTAAATAGCTCGAAAAGTACGATCTCGATGACTCTGCATACTTCGGACAGAAGTCTCACCAAGATTATCGCAGAAAATGCATAATTGAGCTTGAAACCCCACGAAAACCAAGATATCGCTGGTTCTGCATATCAAACGCACTGCGGAGTGGTGAAAACACCAGATAACTTGTTTCTCGCATTAAATAGCTCGAAAAGAGCGATCTCGATGACTCTGCATACTTCGGACAGAAGTCTCACCAAGATTATCGCAGAAAATGCATATCTCTGCTAGAAACCCCACGAAAACCAAGATATCTCCTGTTCTGCATATCCAACGAACTGTGGAGTGGTGAAAACCCCAGAAAACGTGTTTGTCGCATTAAATAGCTCGAAAAGTACGATCTCGATGACTCTGCATACTTCGGACAGAAGTCTCACCAAGATTATCGCAGAAAATGCATATCTGAGCTTGAAACCCCACGAAAACCAAGATATCGTCGGTTCTGCATATCATACGCACTGTGGAGTGGTGAAAACACCAGATAACGTGTTTATCGCATTAAACAGCTCGAATAGAGCGATCTCGATGATTAAGCATACTTCGGACAGAAGTCTCACCAAGATTATCGTAAAAAATGCATATCTCAGCTTGAAACCCCACGAAAACCAAGATATCGTCGGTTCTGCATATCATACGCACTGTGGAGTGGTGAAAACACCAGATAACGTGTTTTTCGCATTAAATAGCTCGAATAGTACGATCTCGATGACTCTGCATACTTCGGACAGAAGTCTCACCATGATTATCGCAGAAAATGCATATCTGAGCTTGAAACCCCACGAAAACCAAGATATCGTCGGTTCTGTATATCATACGCACTGTGGAGTGGTGAAAACACCAGATAACTTGTTTCTCGCATTAAATAGCTCGAAAAGAGCGATCTCGATGACTCTGCATACTTCGGACAGAAGTCTCACCATGATTATCGCAGAAAATGCATATCTGAGCTTGAAACCCCACGAAAACCAAGATATCGTCGGTTCTGTATATCACACGCACTGTGGAGTGGTGAAAACAACAGATAACGTGTTTCTCGCATTAAATAGCTCGAATAGAGCGATCTCGATGATTAAGCATACTACGGACAGAAGTCTCACCAAGATTATCGTAAAAAATGCATATCTCAGCTTGAAACCCCACGAAAACCAAGATTTCGCTGGTTCTGCATATCAAACGCACTGCGGAGTGGTGAAAACACCAGATAACTTGTTTCTCGCATTAAATAGCTCGAAAAGAGCGATCTCGATGACTCTGCATACTTCGGACAGAAGTCTCACCATGATTATCGCAGAAAATGCATATCTGAGCTTGAAACCCCACGAAAACCAAGATATCGTCGGTTCTGTATATCATACGCACTGTGGAGTGGTGAAAACACCAGATAACGTGTTTCTCGCATTAAATAGCTCGAATAGAGCGATCTCGATGATTAAGCATACTTCGGACAGAAGTCTCACAAAGATTATCGTAAAAAATGCATATCTCAGCTTGAAACCCCACGAAAACCAAGATATCGTCGGTTCTGCATATCATACGCACTGTGGAGTGGTGAAAACACCAGATAACGTGTTTCTCGCATTCAATAGGTCGAAAAGAGCGATCTCCATGTTTCTGCATACTTCGGACAGAGGTCTCACCAAGATTATCGCAGAAAATGCATATCTCTGCTAGAAACCCCACGAAAACCAAGGTATCTCCTGTTCTGCATATCTAACGAACTGTGGAGTGGTGAAAACCCCAGAAAACGTGTTTGTCGCATTAAATAGCTCGAAAAGTACGATCTCGATGACTCTGCATACTTCGGACAGAAGTCTCACCAAGATTATCGCAGAAAATGCATATCTGAGCTTGAAACCCCACGAAAACCAAGATATCGTCGGTTCTGCATATCATACGCACTGTGGAGTGGTGAAAACACCAGATAACGTGTTTCTCGCATTAAATAGCTCGAATAGAGCGATCTCGATGATTAAGCATACTTCGGACAGAAGTCTCACCAAGATTATCGTAAAAAATGCATATCTCAGCTTGAAACCCCACGAAAACCAAGATATCGTCGGTTCTGCATATCATACGCACTGTGGAGTGGTGAAAACACCAGATAACGTGTTTTTCGCATTAAATAGCTCGAATAGTACGATCTCGATGACTCTGCATACTTCGGACAGAAGTCTCACCATGATTATCGCAGAAAATGCATATCTGAGCTTGAAACCCCACGAAAACCAAGATATCGTCGGTTCTGTATATCATACGCACTGTGGAGTGGTGAAAACACCAGATAACTTGTTTCTCGCATTAAATAGCTCGAAAAGAGCGATCTCGATGACTCTGCATACTTCGGACAGAAGTCTCACCATGATTATCGCAGAAAATGCATATCTGAGCTTGAAACCCCACGAAAACCAAGATATCGTCGGTTCTGTATATCACACGCACTGTGGAGTGGTGAAAACAACAGATAACGTGTTTCTCGCATTAAATAGCTCGAATAGAGCGATCTCGATGATTAAGCATACTACGGACAGAAGTCTCACCAAGATTATCGTAAAAAATGCATATCTCAGCTTGAAACCCCACGAAAACCAAGATTTCGCTGGTTCTGCATATCAAACGCACTGCGGAGTGGTGAAAACACCAGATAACTTGTTTCTCGCATTAAATAGCTCGAAAAGAGCGATCTCGATGACTCTGCATACTTCGGACAGAAGTCTCACCATGATTATCGCAGAAAATGCATATCTGAGCTTGAAACCCCACGAAAACCAAGATATCGTCGGTTCTGTATATCATACGCACTGTGGAGTGGTGAAAACACCAGATAACGTGTTTCTCGCATTAAATAGCTCGAATAGAGCGATCTCGATGATTAAGCATACTTCGGACAGAAGTCTCACAAAGATTATCGTAAAAAATGCATATCTCAGCTTGAAACCCCACGAAAACCAAGATATCGTCGGTTCTGCATATCATACGCACTGTGGAGTGGTGAAAACACCAGATAACGTGTTTCTCGCATTCAATAGGTCGAAAAGAGCGATCTCCATGTTTCTGCATACTTCGGACAGAGGTCTCACCAAGATTATCGCAGAAAATGCATATCTCTGCTAGAAACCCCACGAAAACCAAGGTATCTCCTGTTCTGCATATCTAACGAACTGTGGAGTGGTGAAAACCCCAGAAAACGTGTTTGTCGCATTAAATAGCTCGAAAAGTACGATCTCGATGACTCTGCATACTTCGGACAGAAGTCTCACCAAGATTATCGCAGAAAATGCATAATTGAGCTTGAAACCCCACGAAAACCAAGATATCGCTGGTTCTGCATATCAAACCCACTGCGGAGTGGTGAAAACACCAGATAACTTGTTTCTCGCATTAAATAGCTCGAAAAGAGCGATCTCGATGACTCTGCATACTTCGGACAGAAGTCTCACCAAGATTATCGCAGAAAATGCATATCTCTGCTAGAAACCCCACGAAAACCAAGATATCTCCTGTTCTGTATATCCAACGAACTGTGGAGTGCTGAAAACCCCAGAAAACGTGTTTGTCGCATTAAATAGCTCGAAAAGTACGATCTCGATGACTCTGCATACTTCGGACAGAAGTCTCACCAAGATTATCGCAGAAAATGCATATCTGAGCTTGAAACCCCACGAAAACCAAGATATCGTCGGTTCTGCAT
Organism: Anthophora plumipes; assembly: GCA_951804975.1. Classification (NCBI taxonomy): domain Eukaryota; kingdom Metazoa; phylum Arthropoda; class Insecta; order Hymenoptera; family Apidae; genus Anthophora; species Anthophora plumipes. Next base: position 756,006 of record CATORF010000924.1, read on the forward strand.
ATCATACGCACTGTGGAGTGGTGAAAACACCAGATAACGTGTTTCTCGCATTAAATAGCTCGAATAGAGCGATCTCGATGATTAAGCATACTTCGGACAGAAGTCTCACCAAGATTATCGTAAAAAATGCATATCTCAGCTTGAAACCCCACGAAAACCAAGATATCGTCGGTTCTGCATATCATACGCACTGTGGAGCGGTGAAAACACCAGATAACGTGTTTTTCGCATTAAATAGCTCGAATAGTACGATCTCGATGACTCTGCATACTTCGGACAGAAGTCTCACCATGATTATCGCAGAAAATGCATATCTGAGCTTGAAACCCCACGAAAACCAAGATATCGTCGGTTCTGTATATCATACGCACTGTGGAGTGGTGAAAACACCAGATAACGTGTTTCTCGCATTAAATAGCTCGAATAGAGCGATCTCGATGATTAAGCATACTTCGGACAGAAGTCTCACCAAGATTATCGCAGAAAATACATATCTCAGCTTGAAACCAGACGAAAACCAAAATATCTCCGGTTCTGCATATCCAACGCACTGTGGAGTGGTGAAAACACCAGATAACGTGTTTCTCGCATTAAATAGTTCGAAACGAGCGATCTCGATGATTCTGCATACTTCTAACAGAAGTCTCACCAAGATTATCGCAGAAAATGCATATCTCTGCTTGAAACCCCACGAAAACCAGGATATCTACTGTTCTGCATATCCAACGAACTGTGGAGTGGTGAAAACACCAGATAACGTGTTTCTCGCATTAAATAGCTCGAAACGAGCGATCTCGATGATTCTGCATACTTCGGACAGAAGTCTCACCAAAATTATCGTAGAAAATGCATATCTCAGTTTGAAACCCGATGAAAACCAAAATATCTCCGGTTCTGCATGTCAAACGCACTGTGGAGTGGTGAAAACAACAGAAAACGAGTTTCTCGCATTAAATAGCTCGAAAAGAGCGCTCCCGATGTTTCTGCATACTTCGGACAGATATTTCACCAAGATTATCGTGGAAAATGCATATCTCAGCTTGAAACCCGACGAAAACCAAAATATCGCCGGTTTTGCATATCAAACGCACTGTGGAGTAGTGAAAACACCGGATAAGGTTTTCCTCGCTTTAACTAGCTCGAAGAGAGCGTTCTCGAAGATCCTGCATACTTCTGACAGAAGTCTCACCAAGATTATCGTAGAAAATGCATATCTCAGCTTGAAACCCCACGAAAACCGAGTTATCTCCGGTTCTGCACATCAAACGTACCGTGGAGTGGTGAAAACAGCAGAAAACGTGTTTCGCGCATTAAGTAGCTCGAAAAGAGCGTTCTCGAAGATTCTGCATACTTCTGACAGAAGTCTCACCAAAATTATCGCAGAAAATGCATATCTCAGCTCGAAACCTAACGAAAATCAAGATGTTGCCGGTTCTGCATATCAAACGCACTGTGGAGTGGTGAAAATAACCAGAGAACGTGTTTCTCGCATTAAATAGCTCGAAAAGAGCGATCTCGATGATTCAGCATACTTCGGACAGGAGTCTCACCAAGATTACCGCAGGAAATGCATATCTCAGCTTGAAACCCCACGAAAACCAAGATATCGCCTGTTCTGCATATCAAACGCACTGTGGAGTGGTGAAAACACCAGATAACGTGTTTCTCGCATTAAATAGCTCGAAACGAGCGATCTCGATGATTCTGCATACTTCGGACAGAAGTCTCACCAAAATTATCGTAAAAAATACATATCTCAGCTTGAAACCCGACGAAAACCGAGTTATCTCCGGTTCTGCATATCCAACGCACTGTGGAGTGGTCAAAACCCCAGAAAACGTGTTTCTCGCATTAAATAGCTCGAAAAGAGCGCTCTCGACGTTTCTGCATACTTCGGACAGATGTTTCACCAAGCTTATCGTAGAAAATGCATATCTCAGCTTGAAACCCGACGAAAACCAAAATATCTCCGGTTCTGCATATCCAACGCACTGTGGAGTGGTGAAAACACCAGATAACGTGTTTCTCGCATTAAATAGCTCGAATAGAGCGATCTCGATGATTAAGCATACTTCGGACAGAAGTCTCACCAAGATTATCGTGAAAAATGCATTTCTCAGCTTGAAACCCCACGAAAACCAAGATATCGTCGGTTCTGCATATCATACGCACTGTGGAGTGGTGAAAACACCAGATAACGTGTTTTTCGCATTAAATAGCTCGAATAGTACGATCTCGATGACTCTGCATACTTCGGACAGAAGTCTCACCATGATTATCGCAGAAAATGCATATCTGAACTTGAAACCCCACGAAAACCAAGATATCGTCGGTTCTGTATATCATACGCACTGTGGAGTGGTGAAAACACCAGATAACGTGTTTCTCGCATTAAATAGCTTGAAAAGTGCGATCTCGATGATTCTGCATACTTCGGACAGAAGTCTCACCATGATTATCGTAAAAAATGCATATCTCAGCTTGAAACCCCACGAAAACCAAGATATCGCTGTTTCTGCATATCAAACGCACTGTGGAGTGGTGAAAACACCAGATAACATGTTTCTCGCATTAAATAGCTCGAAACGAGCGATCTCGATGATTAAGCATACTTCGGACAGAAGTCTCACCAAGATTATCGTAAAAAAATGCATATCTCAGCTTGAAACCCCACGAAAACCAAGATTTCGCTGGTTCTGCATATCAAACGCACTGTGGAGTGCTGAAAACACCAGATAACGTGTTTGTCGCATTAAATAGCTCGAAAAGTGCGATCTCGATGTTTCTGCATACTTCGGACAGAAGTCTCATCAAGATTATCGTAAAAAATGCATATCTCAGCTTGAAACCCCACGAAAACCCAGATATCGCTGGTTCTGCATATCGAACGCACTGTGGAGTGCTGAAAACACCAGATAACGTGTTTGTCGCATTAAATAGCTCGAAAAGTGCGATCTCGATGATTCTGCATACTTCGGACAGAAGTCTCACCATGATTATCGTAAAAAATGCATATCTCAGCTTGAAACCCCACGAAAACCAAGATTTCGCTGGTTCTGCATATCAAACGCACTGTGGAGTGCTGAAAACACCAGATAACGTGTTTGTCGCATTAAATAGCTCGAAAAGTGCGATCTCGATGTTTCTGCATACTTCGGACAGAAGTCTCATCAAGATTATCGTAAAAAATGCATATCTCAGCTTGAAACCCCACGAAAACCCAGATATCGCTGGTTCTGCATATCGAACGCACTGCGGAGTGGTGAAAACACCAGATAACTTGTTTCTCGCATTAAATAGCTCGAAAAGAGCGATCTCGATGACTCTGCATACTTCGGACAGAAGTCTCACCATGATTATCGCAGAAAATGCATATCTGAGCTTGAAACCCCACGAAAACCAAGATATCGTCGGTTCTGTATATCATACGCACTGTGGAGTGGTGAAAACACCAGATAACGTGTTTCTCGCATTAAATAGCTCGAATAGAGCGATCTCGATGATTAAGCATACTTCGGACAGAAGCCTCACCAAGATTATCGTAAAAAATGCATATCTCAGCTTGAAACCCCACGAAAACCAAGATATCGTCGGTTCTGCATATCATACGCACTGTGGAGTGGTGAAAACACCATATAACGTGTTTTTCGCATTAAATAGCTCGAATAGTACGATCTCGATGACTCTGCATACTTCGGACAGAAGTCTCACCATGATTATCGCAGAAAATGCATATCTGAGCTTGAAACCCCACGAAAACCAAGATATCGTCGGATCTGTATATCATACGCACTGTGGAGTGGTGAAAACACCAGATAACGTGTTTCTCGCATTAAATAGCTCGAATAGAGCGATCTCGATGATTAAGCATACTTCGGGCAGAAGTCTCACCAAGATTATCGTAAAAAATGCATATCTCAGCTTGAAACCCCACGAAAACCGAGATTTCGCTGGTTCTGCATATCAAACGCACTGTGGTGTGTTGAAAACACCAGATAACGTGTTTGTCGCATTAAATAGCTCGAATAGTGCGATCTCGATGTTTCTGCATACTGCGGACAGATGTCTCACCTAGCTTATCGTAGAAAATGCATATCTCAGCATGAAACCCGACGAAAACCGAAATATCTCCGGTTCTGCATATCCAACGAACTGTGGAGTGGTGAAAACCCCTGAAAACGAGTTTCTCGCATTAAATAGCTCGAAAAGAACGCTCTCGATGTTTCTGCATACTTCGGACAGATGTCTCACCAAGCTGATCGTAGAAAATGCATATCTCAGCATGAAACCCGACGAAAACCAAAATATCTCCGGTTCTGCATATCGAACGCACTGTGGAGTGCTGAAAACACCAGATAACGTGTTTGTCGCATTAAATAGCTCGAAAAGTGCGATCTCGATGTTTCTGCATACTTCGGACAGAAGTCTCATCAAGATTATCGTAAAAAATGCATATCTCAGCTTGAAACCCCACGAAAACCCAGATATCGCTGGTTCTGCATATCGAACGCACTGTGGAGTGCTGAAAACACCAGATAACGTGTTTGTCGCATTAAATAGCTCGAAAAGTGCGATCTCGATGATTCTGCATACTTCGGACAGAAGTCTCACCATGATTATCGTAAAAAATGCATATCTCAGCCTGAAACCCCACGAAAACCAAGATTTCGCTGGTTCTGCATATCAAACGCACTGTGGAGTGCTGAAAACACCAGATAACGTGTTTGTCGCATTAAATAGCTCGAAAAGTGCGATCTCGATGTTTCTGCATACTTCGGACAGAAGTCTCATCAAGATTATCGTAAAAAATGCATATCTCAGCTTTAAACCCCACGAAAACCCAGATATCGCTGGTTCTGCATATCGAACGCACTGCGGAGTGGTGAAAACACCAGATAACTTGTTTCTCGCATTAAATAGCTCGAAAAGAGCGATCTCGATGACTCTGCATACTTCGGACAGAAGTCTCACCATGATTATCGCAGAAAATGCATATCTGAGCTTGAAACCCCACGAAAACCAAGATATCGTCGGTTCTGTATATCATACGCACTGTGGAGTGGTGAAAACACCAGATAACGTGTTTCTCGCATTAAATAGCTCGAATAGAGCGATCTCGATGATTAAGCATACTTCGGACAGAAGCCTCACCAAGATTATCGTAAAAAATGCATATCTCAGCTTGAAACCCCACGAAAACCAAGATATCGTCGGTTCTGCATATCATACGCACTGTGGAGTGGTGAAAACACCATATAACGTGTTTTTCGCATTAAATAGCTCGAATAGTACGATCTCGATGACTCTGCATACTTCGGACAGAAGTCTCACCATGATTATCGCAGAAAATGCATATCTGAGCTTGAAACCCCACGAAAACCAAGATATCGTCGGATCTGTATATCATACGCACTGTGGAGTGGTGAAAACACCAGATAACGTGTTTGTCGCATTAAATAGCTCGAAAAGTGCGATCTCGATGTTTCTGCATACTGCGGACAGATGTCTCACCTAGCTTATCGTAGAAAATGCATATCTCAGCATGAAACCCGACGAAAACCGAAATATCTCCGGTTCTGCATATCCAACGAACTGTGGAGTGGTGAAAACCCCTGAAAACGAGTTTCTCGCATTAAATAGCTCGAAAAGAACGCTCTCGATGTTTCTGCATACTTCGGACAGATGTCTCACCAAGCTGATCGTAGAAAATGCATATCTCAGCATGAAACCCGACGAAAACCAAAATATCTCCGGTTCTGCATATCCAACGCACTGTGGAGTGGTGAAAACACCAGATAACGTGTTTCTCGCATTAAATAGCTCGAAACGAGCGATCTCGATGATTCTGCATACTTCGGACAGAAGTCTCACCAAGATTATCGTAAAAAATGCATATCTCAGCTTGAAACCCCACGAAAACCAAGATATCGCTGGTTCTGCATATCAAACGCACTGTGGAGTGGTGAAAACACCAGATAACGTGTTTCTCGCATTAAATAACTCGAAAAGAGCGATCTCGATGATTCTGCACACTTCGGACAGAAGTCTCACCAAGATTATCGCAGAAAATGCATATCTCAGCTTGAAACCGGACGAAAACCCAGATATCGCTGGTTCTGCATATCAAACGCACTGTGGAGTGCTGAAAACACCAGATAACGTGTTTCTCGCATTAAATAGGTCGAAACGAGCGATCTCGATGATTAAGCATACTTCGGACAGGAGTCTCACCAAGATTATCGTAAAAAATGCATAGCTCAGCTTGAAACCCCACGAAATCCATGATATCTCCGGTTCTGCATATCCAACGAACTGCGGAGTGGTGAAAACCCCAGAAAAAGAGTTTCTCGCATTAAATAGCTCGAAAAGAGCGCTCTCGATGTTTCTGCATACTTCGGACAGATGTCTCACCTAGCTTATCGTAGAAAATGCATATCTCAGCATGAAACCCGACGAAAACCAAAATATCTCCGGTTCTGCATATCCAACGAACTGTGGAGTGGTGAAAACCCCAGAAAACGAGTTTCTCGCATTAAATAGCTCGAAAAGAGCGCTCTCGATGTTTCTGCATACTTCGGACAGATGTCTCACCAAGCTTATCGTAGAAAATGCATATCTCAGCATGAAACCCGACGAAAACCAAAATATCTCCGGTTCTGCATATCCAACGCACTGTGGAGTGGTGAAAACACCAGATAACGTGTTTCTCGCATTAAATAGCTCGAAACGAGCGATCTCGATGATTCTGCATACTTCGGACAGAAGTCTCACCAAGCTTATCGTAGAAAATGCATATCTCAGCATGAAACCCGACGAAAACCAAAATATCTCCGGTTCTGCATATCCAACGCACTGTGGAGTGGTGAAAACACCAGATAACGTGTTTCTCGCATTAAATAGCTCGAAACGAGCGATCTCGATGATTCTGCATACTTCGGACAGAAGTCTCACCAAGATTATCGTAAAAAATGCATATCTCAGCTTGAAACCCCACGAAAACCAAGATATCGCTGGTTCTGCATATCAAACGCACTGTGGAGTGGTGAAAACACCAGATAACGTGTTTCTTGCATTAAATAGCTCGAAAAGAGCGATCTCGATGATTCTGCATAGTTCGAACAGAAGTCTCTCCAAGATTATCGCAGAAAATGCATATCTCAGCTTGAAACCCCTCGAAAACCAAGATATCACCTGTTCTGCATATCCATCGAACTGTGTTGTGGTGAAAACCCCAGAAAACGTGTTTCTCACATTAAATAGCTCGAAAAGAGCGATCTCGATGATTCTGCATACTTCGGACAGAAGTCTCTCCAAGATTATCGCAGAAAATGCATATCTAAACTTGAAACCCCTCGAAAACCAAGATATCACCTGTTCTGCATATCCAACGAACTGTGGTGTGGTGAAAACCCCAGAAAACGTGTTTCTCGCATTAAATAGCTCGAAAAGAGCGATCTCGATGATTCTGCATACTTCGGACAGAAGTCTCTCCAAGATTATCGCAGAAAATGCATATCTCAGCTTGAAACCCCTCGAAAACCAAGGTATCACCTGTTCTGCATATCCAACGAACTGTGGTGTGGTGAAAGCCCCAGAAAACGTGTTTCTCGCATTAAATAGCTCCAAAAGAGCGATCTCGATGATTCTGCATACTTCGGACAGAAGTCTCTCCAAGATTATCGCAGAAAATGCATATCTCAGCTTGAAACCCCTCGAAAACCAAGATATCACCTGTTCTGCATATCCGAAGAACTGTGTGTCTTGAAAACCCCAGAAAACGTGTTTCTCGCATTAAATAGCTCGAAAAGAGCGATCTCGATGATTAAGCATACTTCGGACAGAAGTCTCACCAAGATTATCGTAAAAAATGCATATCTCAGCTTGAAACCCAACAAAAACCAAGATATCGCCGGTTCTGATTATCAAACGCACTGTGCAGTGGTGATAACACCAGATAACGTGTTTCTCGCATTAAACAGCTCGAAAAGAGCGCTCTCGATGTTTCTGCATACTTCGGACTGATGTCTCACCAAGCTTATCGTAGAAAATGCATATTACAGCATGAAACCCGACGAAAACCAAAATATCTCCGGTTCTGCATATCCAACGCACTGGGGAGTGGTGAAAACACCAGATAACGTGTTTCTCGCATTAAATAGCTCGAAACGAGCGATCTCGATGACTCTGCATACTTCGGACAGAAGTCTCACCAAGATTATCGCAGAAAATGCATATCTGAGCTTGAATCCCCACGAAAACCAAGAGATCGCAGGTTCTGCATATCAAACGCACTGTGGAGTGCTGAAAACACCAGATAACGTGTTTCTCGCATTAAATAGCTCGAATAGAGCGATCTCGATGATTAAGCATACTTCGGAGAGAAGTCTCACCAAGATTATCATAAAAAATGCATATCTCAGCTTGAAACCCCACGAAAACCAAGATACCGCCAGTTCTGCATATCAACCGCACTGTGGAGTGCTGAAAACACCAGATAACGTGTTTCTCGCATTAAATTGGTCGAAACGAGCGATCTCGATGATTAAGCATACTTCGGACAGAAGTCTCATCAAGATTATCGTAAAAAATGCATATCTCAGCTTGAAACCCGACGAAAACCAAACATCGCCGGTTCTGCATATCAAACCAACTGTGGAGTGGTGAAAACACCAGACAACGTGTTTCTCGCATTAAATAGCTCGAATGGAGCCATCTCGATGATTCTGCATACTTCGGACAGAAGTCTCACCAAGATTATCGCAGGGAAATGCATATCTCAGCTTGAAACCCCACGAAAACCAAGATATCGCTGGTTCTGCATATCAAACGCACTGTGGAGTGGTGAAAACACCAGATAACGTGTTTCTCGCATTAAATAGCTCGAAAAGAGCGATCTCGATGATTCTGCATAGTTCGAACAGAAGTCTCTCCAAGATTATCGCAGAAAATGCATATCTCAGCTTGAAACCCCTCGAAAACCAAGATATCACCTGTTCTGCATATCCATCGAACTGTGTTGTGGTGAAAACCCCAGAAAACGTGTTTCTCACATTAAATAGCTCGAAAAGAGCGATCTCGATGATTCTGCATACTTCGGACAGAAGTCTCTCCAAGATTATCGCAGAAAATGCATATCTAAACTTGAAACCCCTCGAAAACCAAGATATCACCTGTTCTGCATATCCAACGAACTGTGGTGTGGTGAAAACCCCAGAAAACGTGTTTCTCGCATTAAATAGCTCGAAAAGAGCGATCTCGATGATTCTGCATACTTCGGACAGAAGTCTCTCCAAGATTATCGCAGAAAATGCATATCTCAGCTTGAAACCCCTCGAAAACCAAGGTATCACCTGTTCTGCATATCCAACGAACTGTGGTGTGGTGAAAACCCCAGAAAACGTGTTTCTCGCATTAAATAGCTCCAAAAGAGCGATCTCGATGATTCTGCATACTTCGGACAGAAGTCTCTCCAAGATTATCGCAGAAAATGCATATCTCAGCTTGAAACCCCTCGAAAACCAAGATATCACCTGTTCTGCATATCCGAAGAACTGTGTGTCTTGAAAACCCCAGAAAACGTGTTTCTCGCATTAAATAGCTCGAAAAGAGCGATCTCGATGATTAAGCATACTTCGGACAGAAGTCTCACCAAGATTATCGTAAAAAATGCATATCTCAGCTTGAAACCCAACAAAAACCAAGATATCGCCGGTTCTGATTATCAAACGCACTGTGCAGTGGTGATAACACCACATAACGTGTTTCTCGCATTAAACAGCTCGAAAAGAGCGCTCTCGATGTTTCTGCATACTTCGGACTGATGTCTCACCAAGCTTATCGTAGAAAATGCATATTACAGCATGAAACCCGACGAAAACCAAAATATCTCCGGTTCTGCATATCCAACGCACTGGGGAGTGGTGAAAACACCAGATAACGTGTTTCTCGCATTAAATAGCTCGAAACGAGCGATCTCGATGACTCTGCATACTTCGGACAGAAGTCTCACCAAGATTATCGCAGAAAATGCATATCTGAGCTTGAATCCCCACGAAAACCAAGAGATCGCAGGTTCTGCATATCAAACGCACTGTGGAGTGCTGAAAACACCAGATAACGTGTTTCTCGCATTAAATAGCTCGAATAGAGCGATCTCGATGATTAAGCATACTTCGGAGAGAAGTCTCACCAAGATTATCATAAAAAATGCATATCTCAGCTTGAAACCCCACGAAAACCAAGATACCGCCAGTTCTGCATATCAACCGCACTGTGGAGTGCTGAAAACACCAGATAACGTGTTTCTCGCATTAAATTGGTCGAAACGAGCGATCTCGATGATTAAGCATACTTCGGACAGAAGTCTCATCAAGATTATCGTAAAAAATGCATATCTCAGCTTGAAACCCGACGAAAACCAAACATCGCCGGTTCTGCATATCAAACCAACTGTGGAGTGGTGAAAACACCAGACAACGTGTTTCTCGAATTAAATAGCTCGAATGGAGCCATCTCGATGATTCTGCATACTTCGGACAGAAGTCTCACCAAGATTATCGCAGGGAAATGCATATCTCAGCTTGAAACCCCACGAAAACCAAGATATCGCTGGTTCTGCATATCAAACGCACTGTGGAGTGGTGAAAACACCAGATAACGTGTTTCTCGCATTAAATAGGTCGAAACGAGCGATCTCGATGATTAAGCATACTTCGGACAGAAGTCTCACCAAGATTATCGTAAAAAATGCATAATTCAGCTTGAAACCCCACGAAAACCCAGATATCGCCGGTTCTGCATATCAAACCAACTGTGGAGTGGTGAAAACACCAGACAACGTGTTTCTCGAATTAAATATATCGAAATGTGCGATCTCGATGGTTCTGCATACTTCTAACAGAAGTCTCACCATGATTATCGCAGAAAATGCATATCTCTGCTAGAAACCCCACGAAAACCAAGCTATCTCCTGTTCTGCATATCCAACGAACTGTGGAGTGGTGAAAACCCCAGAAAACGTGTTTCTCGCTTTAAAAAGCTCGAAAAGTACGATCTCGATGATTAAGCATACTTCGGACAGAAGTCTCACCAAGATTATCGTAAAAAATGCATATCTCTGCTTGAAACCCCACAAAAACCAAGATATAGCCGGTTCTGCATATCAAACGCACTGTGGAGTGGTGAAAACACCAGATAATGTGTTTCTCGCATTAAATAGCTCGAAAAGTGCGATCGCGATGATTCTGCATACTTCGGACAGAAGTCTCACCAAGATTATCGCAGAAAATGCATATCTGAGCTTGAAACCCCACGAAAACCAAGATATCGCTGGTTCTGCATGTCAAACGCCCTGTGGAGTGATGAAAACAACCTGATAACGTGTTACTCGCATTAACTAGCTCGAAAAGATCGTTCTGGGTGATTCTGCATACTTCTCATAGATGAAACACCAAGATTATCGCAGAAAATGCATATTTCATCTGGAAACCCCACGAAAACCAAGATATCTCCTGTTCTGCATATCCAACGAACTGTGGATTGGTGAAAACCCCAGAAAACGTGTTTCTCGCATTAAATAGCTCGAAAAGTACGATCTAGATGACTCTGCATACTTCGGACAGAAGTCTCACCAATATTATCGCAGAAAATGCATATCTCACATGGAAACCCCACGAAAACCAAGATATCGCCGGTTCTGCATGTCAAACGCCCTGTGGAGTGATGAAAACAACCTGATAACGTGTATCTCGCATTAAATAGATCGAAAAGTGCGATCTCGATGATTCTGCATACTTCGAACAGAAGTCGCACCAAGATTATCGCAAAAAACGCATATCTGAGCTTGAAACCCCACGAAAACCAAGATATCGCTGGTTCTGCATATCAAACGCACTGTGGAGTGGTGAAAACACCAGATAACTTGTTTCTCGCATTAAATAGCTCGAGAAGAGCGATCTCGATGATTCTGCATACTTCGGACAGAAGTCTCACCAAGATTATCGCAGAAAATGCATATCTCATCTTGAAACCCCACGAAAACCAAGATATCGCTGGTTCTGCATATCAAACGCACTGTGTAGTGGTGAAAACACCAGATAACGTGTTTCTCGCATTAAATAGCTCGAAAAGAGCGATCTAGATGATTCAGCATACTTCGGACAGAAGTCTCACCAAGATTATCGCAGAAAATGCATATCTCAGCTTGAACCCCGACGAAATCCATGATGTCGCCGGTTCTGCATATCAAACGCGCTGTGGAGTGGTGAATACACCAGATAACGTGTTTCTCGCATTAAATAGCTCGAAAAGTGCGATCTCGATGATTCTGCATACTTCGGACAGAAGTCTCACCAAGATTATCGCAGAAAATGCATATCTGAGCTTGAAACCCCACGAAAACCAAGATATCGCTGGTTCTGCATATCAAACGCACTGTGGAGTGGTGAAAACACCAGGTAACTTGTTTCTCGCATTAAATAGCTCGAAAAGAGCGATCTCGATGACTCTGCATACTTCGGACAGAAGTCTCACCAAGATTATCGCAGAAAATGCATATCTGAGCTTGAAACCCCACGAAAACCAAGATATCGTCGGTTCTGCATATCAAACGCACTGTGGAGTGGTGAAAACACCAGATAACTTGTTTCTCGCATTAAATAGCTCGAGAAGAGCGATCTCGATGATTCTGCATACTTCGCACAGGAGTCTCACCAAGATTATCGCAGAAAATGCATATCTCATCTTGAAACCCCACGAAAACCAAGATATCGCTGGTTCTGCATATCAAACGCACTGTGCAGTGGTGAAAACACCAGATAACGTGTTTCTCGCATTAAATAGCTCGAAAAGAGCGATCTAGATGATTCAGCATACTTCGGACAGAAGCCTCACCAAGATTATCGCAGCAAATGCATATCTCAGCTTGAACCCCGACGAAATCCATGATGTCGCCGGTTCTGCATATCAAACGCACTGTGGAGTGGTGAAAACACCAGATAACGTGTTACTCGCATTAACTAGCTCGAAAAGATCGTTCTGGATGATTCTGCATACTTCTCATAGATGAAACACCAAGATTATCGCAGCAAATGCATATTTCAGCTGGAAACCCCACGAAAACCAAGATATCTCCTGTTCTGCATATCCAACGAACTGTGGATTGGTGAAAACCCCAGAAAACGAGTTTCTCGCATTAAATAGCTCGAAAATTACGATCTAGATGACTCTGCATACTTCGGACAGAAGTCTCACCAAGATTATCGCATAAAATGCATATCTCAGCTTGAAACCCGACGAAAACCAGACATTGCCGGTTCTGCATATCAAACCAACTGTGGAGTGGTGAAAACACCAGACAACGTGTTTCTCGCATTAAATAGATCGAAAAGTGCGATCTCGATGTTTCTGCATACTTCGGACAGATGTTTCACCAAGATTATCGCAGCAAATGCATATTTCAGCTGGAAACCCCACGAAAACCAAGATATCTCCTGTTCTGCATATCCAACGAACTGTGGATTGGTGAATACCCCAGAAAACGTGTTTCTCGCATTAAATAGCTCGAAAAGTACGATCTCGATGACTCTGCATACTTCGGACAGAAGTCTCACCAAGATTATCGCAGAAAATGCATATCTGAGCTTGAAACCCCACGAAAACCAAGATATCGCTGGATCTGCATATCAAACGCACTGTGGAGTGGTGAAAACACCAGATAACTTGTTTCTCGCATTAAATAGCTCGAGAAGAGCGATCTCGATGATTCTGCATACTTCGGACAGGAGTCTCACCAAGATTATCGCAGAAAATGCATATCTCATCTTGAAACCCCACGAAAACCAAGATATCGCTGGTTCTGCATATCAAACGCACTGTGGAGTGGTGAAAACACCAGATAACGTGTTTCTCGCATTAAATAGCTCGAAAAGAGCGATCTAGATGATTCAGCATACTTCGGACAGAAGTCTCACCAAGATTATCGCAGCAAATGCATATCTCAGCTTGAAACCCCACGAAAATCAAGATGTCGCCGGTCCTGCATATCAAACGCACTGTGGAGTGGTGAAAACAACCAGATAACGTGTTTCTCGTATTAAATAGCTCGAAAAGAGCGATATCGATGATTCTGCATACTTCGGACAGAAGTCTCACCAATATTATCGCAGAAAATGCATATGTCAGCTTGAAACCTCACGAAAATCAAGATGTCGCCAGTTCTGTATATAAAACGCACTGTGGAGTGGTGAAAACAACTAGATAACGTGTATCACGCATTTAATAGCTCGAAAAGAGCGATCTAGATGATTCTGCATACTGCTGACAGAAGACTCACCAGGATTATCGCAGAAAATGCATATCTCACCTGGAAACACCACGAAAATCAAGATATCGCCGGTTCCGCATATCAAACGCACTGTGGAATGTTGAAAACACCAGAAAACTTGTTTTTTCGCATTAGATAGCTCGAAACGAGCGATCTAGATGATTGTGCATACTTCTGACTGAAGTCTCACTAAGATTATCGTTGAAAATGCATATCTCAGCTTGAAAACCGACGAAAACCAAGATATCGCCGGTTTTGCATATCAAACGCACTGTGGAGTGGTCAATACACCAGATAACGTGTTTCTCGCATTAAATAGCTCGAATAGAGCGATCTCGATGATTCTGCATACTTCTGACAGAAGACTCACCAAGATTATCGCAGAAAATGCATATTTCAGCTGGAAACCCCACGAAAACCAAGTTATCGGCGGCTCTACATATCAAACGCACTGTGGAGTGGTCAAAACACCAGAAAACTTGTTTTTTCGCATTAAATAACTCGAAACGAACGATCTACATGATTCTGCATACTTCTGTCAGAAGACTCACCAAGATTATCGCAGAAAATGCACATTTAAGCTGGAAACCCCACGAAAACCAAGATGTCGCCGGTTCTGCATATCAGGCGCAATGTGGATGGTGAAAACACCAGATAACGTGTTTCTCGCTTTAAAGAGGTCGAATAGAGCGATCTCGATGATTCTGCATACTTCTGACAGAAGACTCACAAAGTTTATCGCAGAAAATGCATATTTCAGCTGGAAACCCCACGAAAACCAAGATATCCCCGATGCTGCATATCAAACGCCCTGTGGAGTGGTCAAAACACCAGATATCGTGTTTCTCGCATTAAATAGATCGAAAAGAGCGATATCGATGATTCTGCATACTTCGGACAGAAGTCTCACCAATATTATCCCAGAAAATGCATATGTCAGCTTGAAACCTCACGAAAATCAAGATGTCGCCAGTTCTGTATATAAAACGCACTGTGGAGTGGTGAAAACAACTAGATAACGTGTATCACGCAATTAATAGCTCGAAAAGAGCGATCTAGATGATTCTGCATACTGCTGACAGAAGACTCACCAAGATTATCGCAGAAAATGCATATCTCACCTGGAAACACCACGAAAATCAAGATATCGCCGGTTCCGCATATCAAACGCACTGTGGAATGTTGAAAACACCAGAAAACTTGTTTTTTCGCATTAAATAGCTCGAAACGGGCGATCTAGATGATTCTGCATACTTCGGACAGAAGTCTCACCAAGATTATCGCAGAAAATGCATATCTCAGCTTGAACCCCGACGAAATCCATGATGTCGCCGGTTCTGCATATCAAACGCACTGTGGAGTGTTCAATACACCAGATAACGTGGTTCTCGCATTAAATAGCTCGAAACGAGCGATCTAGAAGATTCTGCATACTTCTGACTGAAGACTCACCAATATTATCGCAGAAAATACATATCTCAGCTTGATACCTCACGAAAATCAAGATGGCGCCGGTTCTGCATATCAAACGTACTGTGGAGTGGTCAAAACACCAGAAAACTTGTTTTTTCGCATTAAATAGCTCGAAACGAACGATCTACATGATTCTGCATACTTCTGACAGAAGACTCACCAAGATTATCGCAGAAAATGCATATTTCAGCTGGAAACCCCACGAAAACCAAGATGTCGCCGGTTCTGGATATCAGGCGGAATGTGGAGTGGTGAAAACACCAGATAACGTGTTTCTCGCATTAAATAGCTCGAATAGAGCGATCTCGGTGATTCTGCATACTTCTGACAGAAGACTCACCAGGTTTATCGCAGAGAATGCATATCTCAGCTGGAAACCCCACGAAAACCAAGTTATCGGCGGCTCTACATATCAAATCACTGTGGAGTGGTCAATACACCAGATAACGTGTTTGTCGCATTAAATAGCTCGAAAACAGCGATCTAGATGATTCTGCATACTGCTGACAGAAGACTCACCAAGATTATCGCAGAAAATGCGTATCTCAACTTGAAACCCGACGAAATCCAAGATGTCGCCGGTTCTGCATATCAAACGCACTGTGGGGTGGTGAAAACACCAGATAACGTGTTTCTCGCATTAAATAGCTCGAAAAGAGCGATCTCGATGATTCTGCATACTTCGGACAGACGTCTCACCAAGATTATCGCAGAAAATGCATATTTCAGCTGGAAACCCCACGAAAACCATGATATCTCCGGTTCTGCATATCCAACGAACTGCGGAGTGGTGAAAACCCCAGATAAAGAATTTCTCGCATTAAATAGCTCGAAAAGAGCGCTCTCGATGTTTCTGCATACTTCGGACAGATGTCTCACCTAGCTTATCGTAGAAAATGCATATCTCAGCATGAAACCCGACGAAAACCAAAATATCTCCGGTTCTGCATATCCAACGAACTGTGGAGTGGTGAAAACCCCAGAAAACGAGTTTCTCGCATTAAATAGCTCGAAAAGAGCGCTCTCGATGTTTCTGCATACTTCGGACAGATGTCTCACCAAGCTTATCGTAGAAAATGCATATCTCAGCATGAAACCCGACGAAAACCAAAATATCTCCGGTTCTGCATATCCAACGCACTGTGGAGTGGTGAAAACACCAGATAACGTGTTTCTCGCATTAAATAGCTCGAAACGAGCGATCTCGATGATTCTGCATACTTCGGACAGAAGTCTCACCAAGATTATCGTAAAAAATGCATATCTCAGCTTGAAACCCCACGAAAACCAAGATATCGCTGGTTCTGCATATCAAACGCACTGTGGAGTGGTGAAAACACCAGATAACGTGTTTCTTGCATTAAATAGCTCGAAAAGAGCGATCTCGATGGTTCTGCATACTTATAACAGAAGTCTCACCATGATTATCGCAGAAAATGCATATCTCTGCTAGAAACCCCACGAAAACCAAGCTATCTCCTGTTCTGCATATCCAACGAACTGTGGAGTGGTGAAAACCCCAGAAAACGTGTTTCTCGCTTTAAATAGCTCGAAAAGTACGATCTCGATGATTAAGCATACTTCGGACAGAAGTCTCACCAAGATTATCGTAAAAAATGCATATCTCTGCTTGAAACCCCACAAAAACCAAGATATAGCCGGTTCTGCATATCAAACGCACTGTGGAGTGGTGAAAACACCAGATAATGTGTTTCTCGCATTAAATAGCTCGAAAAGTGCGATCGCGATGATTCTGCATACTTCGGACAGAAGTCTCACCAAGATTATCGCAGAAAATGCATATCTGAGCTTGAAACCCCACGAAAACCAAGATATCGCTGGTTCTGCATATCAAACGGACTGTGGAGTGGTGAAAACACCAGATAACTTGTTTCTCGCATTAAATAGCTCGAAAAGTGCGATCTCGATGATTCTGCATACTTCGGACAGAAGTCTCAACAAGATTATCGCAGGGAAATGCATATCTCAGCTTGAAACCCCACGAAAACCAAGATATCGCTGGTTCTGCATATCAAACGCACTGTGGAGTGGTGAAAACACCAGATAACGTGTTTCTCGCATTAAATAGGTCGAAACGAGTGATCTCGATGGTTCAGCATACTTCGGACAGAAGTCTCACCAAGATTATCGCAGAAAATGCATATCTCAGCTTGAACCCCGACGAAATCCATGATGTCGCCGGTTCTGCATATCAAACGCACTGTGGAGTGGTGAAAACACCAGAAAACGTGTTTCTCGCATTAAATAGCTCGAAAAGTACGATCTAGATGACTCTGCATACTTCGGACAGAAGTCTCACCAATATTATCGCAGAAAATGCATATCTCACCTGGAAACCCCACGAAAACCAAGATATCGCCGGTTCTGCATATCAAACGCCCTGTGGAGTGATGAAATCAACCTGATAACGTGTATCTCGCATTAAATAGATCGAAAAGTGCGATCTCGATGATTCAGCATACTTCGAACAGAAGTCGCACCAAGATTATCGCAAAAAACGCATATCTGAGCTTGAAACCCCACGAAAACCAAGATATCGCTGGTTCTGCATATCAAACGCACTGTGGAGTGGTGAAAACACCAGATAACTTGTTTCTCGCATTAAATAGCTCGAGAAGAGCGATCTCGATGATTCTGCATACTTCGGACAGAAGTCTCACCAAGATTATCGCAGAAAATGCATATCTCATCTTGGAACCCCACGAAAACCAAGATATCGCTGGTTCTGCATATCAAACGCACTGTGTAGTGGTGAAAACACCAGATAACGTGTTTCTCGCATTAAATAGCTCGAAAAGAGCGATCTAGATGATTCAGCATACTTCGGACAGAAGTCTCACCAAGATTATCGCAGAAAATGCATATCTCAGCTTGAACCCCGACGAAATCCATGATGTCGCCGGTTCTGCATATCAAACGCGCTGTGGAGTGGTGAATACACCAGATAACGTGTTTCTCGCATTAAATAGCTCGAAAAGTGCGATCTCGATGATTCTGCATACTTCGGACAGAAGTCTCACCAAGATTATCGCAGAAAATGCATATCTGAGCTTGAAACCCCACGAAAACCAAGATATCGCTGGTTCTGCATATCAAACGCACTGTGGAGTGGTGAAAACACCAGGTAACTTGTTTCTCGCATTAAATAGCTCGAAAAGAGCGATCTCGATGACTCTGCATACTTCGGACAGAAGTCTCACCAAGATTATCGCAGAAAATGCATATCTGAGCTTGAAACCCCACGAAAACCAAGATATCGTCGGTTCTGCATATCATTCGCCCTGTGGAGTGGTGAAAACACCAGATCACGTGTTTCTCGCATTAAGTAGCTCGAAACGAGCGATCTCGATGATTAAGCATACTTCGGACAGAAGTCTCACCTAGATTATCGCAGAAATTGCATATCTCAGTTTGAATCCCCACGAAAACCAAGATATCGCTGGTTCTGCATATCAAACGCACTGTGGAGTGGTGAAAACACCAGATAACGTGTTTCTCGCATTAAATAGCTCGAAAAGAGCGATCTAGATGATTCAGCATACTTCGGACAGAAGTCTCACCAAGATTATCGCAGAAAATGCATATCTCAGCTTGAACCCCGACGAAATCCATGATGTCGCCGGTTCTGCATATCAAACGCACTGTGGAGTGGTGAAAACACCAGATAACGTGTTACTCGCATTAACTAGCTCGAAAAGATCGTTCTGGATGATTCTGCATACTTCTCATAGATGAAACACCAAGATTATCGCAGCAAATGCATATTTCAGCTGGAAACCCCACGAAAATCAAGATATCTCCTGTTCTGCATATCCAACGAACTGTGGATTGGTGAATACCCCAGAAAACGTGTTTCTCGCATTAAATAGCTTGAAAGGTACGATCTCGATTACTCTGCATACTTCGGACAGAAGTCTCACCAAGATTATCGCAGAAAATGCATATCTCAGCTTGAACCCCGACGAAATCCATGATGTCGCCGGTTCTGCATATCAAACGCACTGTGGAGTGGTGAAAACACCAGATAACGTGTTACTCGCATTAACTAGCTCGAAAAGATCGTTCTGGATGATTCTGCATACTTCTCATAGATGAAATACCAAGATTATCGCAGAAAATGCATATTTCAGCTGGAAACCCCACGAAAACCAAGATATCTCCTGTTCTGCATATCCAACGAACTGTGGATTGGTGAAAACCCCAGAAAACGAGTTTCTCGCATTAAATAGCTCGAAAATTACGATCTAGATGACTCTGCATACTTCGGACAGAAGTCTCACCAAGATTATCGCATAAAACGCATATCTCAGCTTGAAACCCGACGAAAACCAGACATTGCCGGTTCTGCATATCAAACCAACTGTGGAGTGGTGAAAACACCAGACAACGTGTTTCTCGCATTAAATAGATCGAAAAGTGCGATCTCGATGTTTCTGCATACTTCGGACAGATGTTTCACCAAGATTATCGCAGCAAATGCATATTTCAGCTGGAAACCCCACGAAAACCAAGACATCTCCTGTTCTGCATATCCAACGAACTGTGGATTGGTGAATACCCCAGAAAACGTGTTTCTCGCATTAAATAGCTCGAAAAGTACGATCTCGATGACTCTGCATACTTCGGACAGAAGTCTCACCAAGATTATCGCAGAAAATGCATATCTGAGCTTGAAACCCCACGAAAACCAAGATATCGCTGGATCTGCATATCAAACGCACTGTGGAGTGGTGAAAACACCAGATAACTTGTTTCTCGCATTAAATAGCTCGAGAAGAGCGATCTCGATGATTCTGCATACTTCGGACAGGAGTCTCACCAAGATTATCGCAGAAAATGCATATCTCATCTTGAAACCCCACGAAAACCAAGATATCGCTGGTTCTGCATATCAAACGCACTGTGGAGTGGTGAAAACACCAGATAACGTGTTTCTCGCATTAAATAGCTCGAAAAGAGCGATCTAGATGATTCAGCATACTTCGGACAGAAGTCTCACCAAGATTATCGCAGCAAATGCATATCTCAGCTTGAACCCCGACGAAATCCATGATGTCGCCGGTTCTGCATATCAAACGCACTGTGGAGTGGTGAAAACACCAGATAACGTGTTACTCGCATTAACTAGCTCGAAAAGATCGTTCTGGATGATTCTGCATACTTCTCATAGATGAAACACCAAGATTATC
Organism: Anthophora plumipes; assembly: GCA_951804975.1. Lineage (NCBI taxonomy): Eukaryota > Metazoa > Arthropoda > Insecta > Hymenoptera > Apidae > Anthophora > Anthophora plumipes. Next base: position 777,012 of record CATORF010000924.1, read on the forward strand.
GCAGCAAATGCATATTTCAGCTGGAAACCCCACGAAAACCAAGATATCTCCTGTTCTGCACATCCAACGAACTGTGGATTGGTGAATACCCCAGAAAACGTGTTTCTCGCATTAAATAGCTTGAAAAGTACGATCTCGATGACTCTGCATACTTCGGACAGAAGTCTCACCAATATTATCGCAGAAAATGCATATCTCAGCTGGAAACCCCACGAAAACCAAGATATCGCCGGTTCTGCATATCAAACGCCCTGTGGAGTGATGAAAACAACCAGATAACGTGTATCTCGCATTAAATAGCTCGAAAAGAGCGATCTAGATGATTCTGCATACTTGTGACAGAAGACTCACCAAGATTATCGCAGAAAATGCATATCTCAGCTGGAAACACCACGAAAATCAAGATATCGCCGGGTCTGCATATCAAACGCACTGTGGAATGTTGAAAACACCAGAAAACTTGTTTTTTTCGCATTAAATAGCTCGAAACGAGCGATCTAGATGATTCTGCATACTTCTTACTGAAGTCTCACCAATATTATCGCAGAAAATGCATATCTCAGCTTGAAACCCCACGAAAATCAAGATGTCGCCGGTCCTGCATATCAAACGCACTGTGGAGTGGTGAAAACAACCAGATAACGTGTTTCTCGTATTAAATAGCTCGAAACGAGCGATCTAGATGATTCTGCATACTTCTGACAAAAGTCGCACCAAGGTTAACGCAGAAAATGCATACCTCAGGATGAAAACCGACGAAAACCAAGATTTCGCCATTTCTGCATATCAAACGCACTGTGAAGTTGTCAAAACACCAGATAACGCGTTTCTCACATTAAATAGCTCGAAAAGAGCGATCTAGATGATTCTGCATACTGCTGACAGAAGACTCACCAAGATTATCGCAGAAAATGCATATCTCACCTGGAAACACCACGAAAATCAAGATATCGCCGGTTCCGCATATCAAACGCACTGTGGAATGTTGAAAACACCAGAAAACTTGTTTTTTCGCATTAAATAGCTCGAAACGAGCGATCTACATGATTCTGCATACTTCTGTCAGAAGACTCACCAAGATTATCGCAGAAAATGCACATTTAAGCTGGAAACCCCACGAAAACCAAGATGTCGCCGGTTCTGCATATCAGGCGCAATGTGGATGGTGAAAACACCAGATAACGTGTTTCTCGCTTTAAAGAGGTCGAATAGAGCGATCTCGATGATTCTGCATTCTTCTGACAGAGGACTCACCAAGATTATCGCAGAAAATGCATATTTCAGCTGGAAACCCCACGAAAACCAAGTTATCGGCGGCTCTACATATCAAACGCACTGTGGGGTGGTCAAAACACCAGAAAACTTGTTTTTTCGCATTAAATAACTCGAAACGAACGATCTACATGATTCTGCATACTTCTGTCAGAAGACTCACCAAGATTATCGCAGAAAATGCACATTTAAGCTGGAAACCCCACGAAAACCAAGATGTCGCCGGTTCTGCATATCAGGCGCAATGTGGATGGTGAAAACACCAGATAACGTGTTTCTCGCTTTAAAGAGGTCGAATAGAGCGATCTCGATGATTCTGCATACTTCTGACAGAAGACTCACAAAGTTTATCGCAGAAAATGCATATTTCAGCTGGAAACCCCACGAAAACCAAGATATCCCCGATGCTGCATATCAAACGCCCTGTGGAGTGGTCAAAACACCAGATATCGTGTTTCTCGCATTAAATAGATCGAAAAGAGCGATATCGATGATTCTGCATACTTCGGACAGAAGTCTCACCAATATTATCGCAGAAAATGCATATGTCAGCTTGAAACCTCACGAAAATCAAGATGTCGCCAGTTCTGTATATAAAACGCACTGTGGAGTGGTGAAAACAACTAGATAACGTGTATCTCGCAATTAATAGCTCGAAAAAAGCGATCTAGATGATTCTGCATACTGCTGACAGAAGACTCACCAAGATTATCGCAGAAAATGCATATCTCACCTGGAAAAACCACGAAAATCAAGATATCGCCGGTTCCGCATATCAAACGCACTGTGGAATGTTGAAAACACCAGAAAACTTGTTTTTTCGCATTAAATAGCTCGAAACGAGCGATCTAGATGATTCTGCATACTTCGGACAGAAGTCTCACCAAGATTATCGCAGAAAATGCATATCTCAGCTTGAACCCCGACGAAATCCATGATGTCGCCGGTTCTGCATATCAAACGCACTGTGGAGTGTTCAATACACCAGATAACGTGGTTCTCGCATTAAATAGCTCGAAACGAGCGATCTAGAAGATTCTGCATACTTCTGACTGAAGTCTCACCAATATTATCGCAGAAAATGCATATCTCACCTTGATACCTCACGAAAATCAAGATGGCGCCGGTTCTGCATATCAAACGCACTGTGGAGTGGTCAAAACACCAGAAAACTTGTTTTTTCGCATTAAATAGCTCGAAACGAACGATCTACATGATTCTGCATACTTCTGACAGAAGACTCACCAAGATTATCGCAGAAAATGCATATTTCAGCTGGAAACCCCACGAAAACCAAGATGTCGCCGGTTCTGCATATCAGGCGCAATGTGGAGTGGTGAAAACATCAGATAACGTGTTTCTCGCATTAAATAGCTCGAATAGAGCGATCTCGGTGATTCTGCATACTTCTGACAGAAGACTCACCAGTTTTATCGCAGAAAATGCATATCTCAGCTGGAAACCCCACGAAAACCAAGTTATCGGCGGCTCTACATATCAAATCACTGTGGAGTGGTCAATACACCAGATAACGTGTTTGTCGCATTAAATAGCTCGAAAAGAGCGATCTAGATGATTCTGCATACTGCTGACAGAAGACTCACCAAGAATATCGCAGAACATGCGTATCTCAACTTGAAACCCGACGAAATCCAAGATGTCGCCGGTTCTGCATATCAAACGCACTGTGGGGTGGTGAAAACACCAGAAAACGTGTTTCTCGCATTAACTAGCTCGAAAAGAGCGATCTCGATGTTTCTGCATACTTCTCATAGATGAAACACCAAGATTATCGCAGAAAATGCATATTTCAGCTGGAAACCCCACGAAAACCAAGATATCGCCGGTTCTGCATATCAAACGCACTGTGGAGTGGTCAAAACACCAGATAACGTGTTTCTCGCATTAAATAGCTCGAAAAGAGCGATCTCGATGATTCTGCATACTTCGGACAGACGTCTCACCAAGATTATCGCAGAAAATGCATATTTCAGCTGGAAACCCCACGAAAACCAAGATGTCGCCGGTTCTGCATATCAAACGCACTGTGGAGTGGTCAAAACACCAGATAACGTGTTTCTCGCATTAAATAGCTCGAAAAGAGCGATCTCGATGATTCTGCATACTGCTGGCAGAAGACTCACCAAGATTATCGCAGAAAATGCATATTTCAGCTGGAAACCCCACGAAAACCAAGATGTCGCCGGTTCTGCATATCAAACGCACTGTGGAGTGTTCAATACACCAGATAACGTGGTTCTCGCATTAAATAGCTCGAAAAGAGTGATCTAGATGATTCTGCATACTGCTGACAGAAGACTCACCAAGATTATCGCAGAAAATGCATATCTCAGCTGGAAACCCGACGAAAACCAAGATATCGCCGGTTTTGCATATCAAACGCACTGTGGAGTGGTCAATACACCAGATAACGTGTTTCTCGCATTAAATAGCTCGAAAAGAGCGATCTCGATGATTCTGCATACTGCTGGCGGAAGACTCACCAAGATTATCGCAGAAAATGCATATATCAGCTGGAAACACCACGAAAATCAAGATATCGCCGGTTCTGCATATCAAACACACTGTGGAGTGGTCAAAACACCAGATAACGTGTTTGTCGCATTAAATAGCTCGAAAAGAGCGATCTCGATGATTCTACATACTTCGGACAGACGTCTCACCAAGATTATCGCAGAAAATGCATATTTCAGCTGGAAACCCCACGAAAATCAAGAAATCGCCGGTTCTGCATATCAAACGTACTGTGGAATGTTGAAAACACCAGAAAACTTGTTTTTTCGCATTAAATAGCTCGAAACGAGCGATCTAGAAGATTCTGCATACTTCTGACAGAAGACTCACAAAGTTTATCGCAGAAAATGCATATTTCAGCTGGAAACCCCACGAAAACCAAGATATCCCCGATGCTGCATATCAAACGCCCTGTGGAGTGGTCAAAACACCAGATATCGTGTTTCTCGCATTAAATAGATCGAAAAGAGCGATATCGATGATTCTGCATACTTCGGACAGAAGTCTCACCAATATTATCGCAGAAAATGCATATGTCAGCTTGAAACCTCACGAAAATCAAGATGTCGCCAGTTCTGTATATAAAACGCACTGTGGAGTGGTGAAAACAACTAGATAACGTGTATCTCGCATTTAATAGCTCGAAAAGAGCGATCTAGATGATTCTGCATACTGCTGACAGAAGACTCACCAAGATTATCGCAGAAAATGCATATCTCACCTGGAAACACCACGAAAATCAAGATATCGCCGGTTCCGCATATCAAACGCACTGTGGAATGTTGAAAACACCAGAAAACTTGTTTTTTCGCATTAAATAGCTCGAAACGAGCGATCTAGATGATTCTGCATACTTCGGACAGAAGTCTCACCAAGATTATCGCAGAAAATGCATATCTCAGCTTGAACCCCGACGAAATCCATGATGTCGCCGGTTCTGCATATCAAACGCACTGTGGAGTGTTCAATACACCAGATAACGTGGTTCTCGCATTAAATAGCTCGAAAAGAGCGATCTCGATGATTCTACATACTTCGGACAGACGTCTCACCAAGATTATCGCAGAAAATGCATATTTCAGCTGGAAACCCCACGAAAACCAAGATGTCGCCGGTTCTGCATATCAAACGCACTGTGGAGTGTTCAATACACCAGATAACGTGGTTCTCGCATTAAATAGCTCGAAAAGAGTGATCTAGATGATTCTGCATACTGCTGACAGAAGACTCACCAAGATTATCGCAGAAAATGCATATCTCAGCTGGAAACCCGACGAAAACCAAGATATCGCCGGTTTTGCATATCAAACGCACTGTGGAGTGGTCAATACACCAGATAACGTGTTTCTCGCATTAAATAGCTCGAAAAGAGCGATCTCGATGATTCTGCATACTGCTGGCGGAAGACTCACCAAGATTATCGCAGAAAATGCATATATCAGCTGGAAACACCACGAAAATCAAGATATCGCCGGTTCTGCATATCAAACACACTGTGGAGTGGTCAAAACACCAGATAACGTGTTTGTCGCATTAAATAGCTCGAAAAGAGCGATCTCGATGATTCTACATACTTCGGACAGACGTCTCACCAAGATTATCGCAGAAAATGCATATTTCAGCTGGAAACCCCACGAAAATCTAGATATCGCCGGTTCTGCATATCAAACGTACTGTGGAATGTTGAAAACACCAGAAAACTTGTTTTTTCGCATTAAATAGCTCGAAACGAGCGATCTAGATGATTCTGCATACTTCTGACAGAAGACTCACAAAGTTTATCGCAGAAAATGCATATTTCAGCTGGAAACCCCACGAAAACCAAGATATCCCCGATGCTGCATATCAAACGCCCTGTGGAGTGGTCAAAACACCAGATATCGTGTTTCTCGCATTAAATAGATCGAAAAGAGCGATATCGATGATTCTGCATACTTCGGACAGAAGTCTCACCAATATTATCGCAGAAAATGCATATGTCAGCTTGAAACCTCACGAAAATCAAGATGTCGCCAGTTCTGTATATAAAACGCACTGTGGAGTTGTGAAAACAACTAGATAACGTGTATCTCGCATTTAATAGCTCGAAAAGAGCGATCTAGATGATTCTGCATACTGCTGACAGAAGACTCACCAAGATTATCGCAGAAAATGCATATCTCACCTGGAAACACCACGAAAATCAAGATATCGCCGGTTCCGCATATCAAACGCACTGTGGAATGTTGAAAACACCAGAAAACTTGTTTTTTCGCATTAAATAGCTCGAAACGAGCGATCTAGATGATTCTGCATACTTCGGACAGAAGTCTCACCAAGATTATCGCAGAAAATGCATATCTCAGCTTGAACCCCGACGAAATCCATGATGTCGCCGGTTCTGCATATCAAACGCACTGTGGAGTGTTCAATACACCAGATAACGTGGTTCTCGCATTAAATAGCTCGAAACGAGCGATCTAGAAGATTCTGCATACTTCTGACTGAGGTCTCACCAATATTATCGCAGAAAATGCATATCTCAGCTTGATACCTCACGAAAATCAAGATGGCGCCGGTTCTGCATATCAAACGCACTGTGGAGTGGTCAAAACACCAGAAAACTTGTCTTTTCGCATTAAATAGCTCGAAACGAACGATCTACATGATTCTGCATACTTCTGACAGAAGACTCCCCAAGATTATCGCAGAAAATGCATATTTCAACTGGAAACCCCATGAAAACCAAGATATCGCCGGTTCTGCATATCAAACGCACTGTGGGGTGGTGAAAACACCAGAAAACGTGTTTCTCGCATTAACTAGCTCGAAAAGAGCGATCTCGATGTTTCTGCATACTTCTCATAGATGAAACACCAAGATTATCGCAGAAAATGCATATTTCAGCTGGAAACCCCACGAAAACCAAGATGTCGCCGGTTCTGCATATCAAACGCACTGTGGAGTGTTCAATACACCAGATAACGTGGTTCTCGCATTAAATAGCTCTAAAAGAGTAATCTAGATGATTCTGCATACTGTTGACAGAAGACTCACCAAGATTATCGCAGAAAATGCATATCTCAGCTGGAAACCCGACGAAAACCAAGATATCGCCGGTTTTGCATATCAAACGCACTGTGGAGTGGTCAATACACCAGATAACGTGTTTCTCGCATTAAATAGCTCGAAAAGAGCGATCTCGATGATTCTGCATACTGCTGGCAGAAGACTCACCAAGATTATCGCAGAAAATGCATATATCAGCTGGAAACACCACGAAAATCAAGATATCGCCGGTTCTGCATATCAAACACACTGTGGAGTGGTCAAAACACCAGATAACGTGTTTGTCGCATTAAATCGCTCGAAAACAGCGATCTCGATGATTCTACATACTTCGGACAGACGTCTCACCAAGATTATCGCAGAAAATGCATATTTCAGCTGGAAACACCACGAAAATCAAGATATCGCCGGTTCTGCATATCAAACGTACTGTGGAATGTTGAAAACACCAGAAAACTTGTTTTTTCGCATTAAATAGCTCGAAACGAGCGATCTAGATGATTCTGCATACTTCTGACTGAAATCTCACCAAGATTATCGTTGAAAATGCATATCTCAGCTTGAAACCCGACGAAAACCAAGATATCGCCGGTTTTGCATATCAAACGCACTGTGGAGTGGTCAATACACCAGATAACGTGTTTCTCGCATTAAATATCTCGAAACGAACGATCTAGAAGATTCTGCATACTTCTGACTGAAGTCTCACCAATATTATCGCAGAAAATGCATATCTCAGCTTGAAACCTCACGAAAATCAAGATGGCGCCGGTTCTGCATATCAAACGCACTGTGGAGTGGTCAATACACCAGATAACGTGTTTCTCGCATTAAATAGCTCGAATAGAGCGATCTCGATGATTCTGCATACTTCTGACAGAGTACTCACCAAGATTATCGCAGAAAATGCATATCTCACCTGGAAACCCCACGAAAACCAAGTTATCGGCGGCTCTACATATCAAACGCACTGTGGAGTGTTCAATACACCAGATAACGTGGTTCTCGCATTAAATAGCTCGAAACGAACGATCTACATGATTCTGCATACTTCTGACAGAAGACTCACCAAGATTATCGCAGAAAATGCATATTTCAGCTGGAAACCCCACGAAAACCAAGATGTCGCCGGTTCTGCATGTCAGGCGCAATGTGGAGTGGTGAAAACACCAGATAACGTGTTTCTCGCATTAAATAGCGCGAATAGAGCGATCTCGGTGATTCTGCATACTTCTGACAGAAGACTCACCAGGTTTATCGCAGAAAATGCATATCTCAGCTGGAAACCCCACGAAAACCAAGTTATCGGCGGCTCTACATATCAAATCACTGTGGAGTGGTCAATACACCAGATAACGTGTTTGTCGCATTAAATAGCTCGAAAAGAGCGATCTAGATGATTCTGCATACTGCTGACGGAAGACTCACCAAGATTATCGCAGAAAATGCGTATCTCAACTTGAAACCCGACGAAATCCAAGGTGTCGCCGGTTCTGCATATCAAACGCACTGTGGGGTGGTGAAAACACCAGAAAACGTGTTTCTCGCATTAACTAGCTCGAAAAGAGCGATCTCGATGTTTCTGCATACTTCTCATAGATGAAACACCAAGATTATCGCAGAAAATGCATATTTCAGCTGGAATCCCAACGAAAACCAAGATGTCGCCGGTTCTGCATATCAAACGCACTGTGGAGTGGTCAAAACACCAGATAACGTGTTTCTCGCATTAAATAGCTCGAAAAGAGCGATCTCGATGATTCTGCATACTTCGGACAGAAGTCTCACCAAGATTATCGCAGAAAATGCATATCTCAGCTTGAACCCCGACGAAATCCATGATGTCGCCGGTTCTGCATACACCAGATAACGTGGTTCTCGGATTAAATAGCTCGAAAAGTGTGATCTAGATGATTCTGCATACTGCTGGCAGAAGACTCACCAAGATTATCGCAGAAAATGCATATCTCACCTGGAAACACCACGAAAATCAAGATATCGCCGGTTCTGCATATCAAACACACTGTGGAGTGGTCAAAACACCAGATAACGTGTTTGTCGCATTAAATAGCTCGAAAAGAGCGATCTACATGATTCTGCATACTTCTGAGTGAAATCTCACCAAGATTATCGTTGAAAATGCATATCTCAGCTTGAAACCCGACGAAAACCAAGATATCGCCGGTTTTGCATAACAAACGCACTGTGGAGTGGTCAATACACCAGATAACGTGTTTCTCGCATTAAATATCTCGAAACGAACGATCTAGAAGATTCTGCATACTTCTGACTGAAGTCTCACCAAGATTATCGTTGAAAATGCATATCTCAGCTTGAAACCCGACGAAAACCAAGATATCGCCGGTTTTGCATATCAAACGCACTGTGGAGTGGTCAATACACCAGGTAACGTGTTTCTCGCATTAAATAGCTCGAATAGAGCGATCTCGATGATTCTGCATACTTCTGACAGAGGACTCACCAAGATTATCGCAGAAAATGCATATTTCAGCTGGAAACCCCACGAAAACCAAGTTATCGGCGGCTCTACATATCAAACGCACTGTGGAGTGGTCAAAACACCAGAAAACTTGTTTTTTCGCATTAAATAACTCGAAACGAACGATCTACATGATTCTGCATACTTCTGTCAGAAGACTCACCAAGATTATCGCAGAAAATGCATATTTAAGCTGGAAACCCCACGAAAACCAAGATGTCGCCGGTTCTGCATATCAGGCGCAATGTGGATGGTGAAAACAACAGATAACTTGTTTTTTCGCACTAAATAGATCGAAAAGAGCGATATCGATGATTCTGCATACTTCGGACAGAAGTCTCACCAAGATTATCGCAGAAAATGCATATCTCAGCTGGAAACACCACGAAAATCAAGATATCGCCGGTTCTGCATATCAAACGTACTGTGGAATGTTGAAAACACCAGAAAACTTGTTTTTTCGCATTAAATAGCTCGAAACGAGCGATCGAGATGATTCTGCATACTTCTGAGTGAAATCTCACCAAGATTATCGTTGAAAATGCATATCTCAGCTTGAAACCCGACGAAAACCAAGATATCGCCGGTTTTGCATATCAAACGCACTGTGGAGTTGTCAATACACCAGATAACGTGTTTTTCGCATTAAATAGATCGAAACGAGCGATCTAGATGATTCTGCAAACTTCTGACAGAAGTCTCACCAAGATTATCGCAGAAAATGCATATCTCAGCTTGAAACCCGACGAAAACCAAGATATCGCCGGTTTTGCATATCAAACGCACTGTGGAGTGGTCAATACACCAGATAACGTGTTTCTCGCATTAAATAGCTCGAAACGAGCGATCTAGAAGATTCTGTATACTTCTTACTGCAGTCTCACCAATATTATCGCAGAAAATGCATATCTCAGCATGAAACCTCACGAAAATTAAGATGGCGCCGGTTCTGCATATCAAACGCACTGTGGAGTGGTCAATACACCAGATAACGTGTTTCTCGCATTAAATAGCTCGAAAAGAGCGATCTCGATGTTTCCGCATACTTCTGACTGAAGTCTTACCAATATTATCGCAGAAAATGCATATTTCAGCTGGAAACCCCACGAAAACCAAGTTATCGGCGGCTCTACATATCAAACGCACTGTGGAGTGGTCAAAACACCAGAAAACATGTTTTTTCGCATTAAATAGCTCGAAACGAGCGATCTAGATGATTCTGCATACTTCTGACTAAAGTCTCACCAAGATTATCGTAGAAAATGCATATCTCAGCTGGAAACCCCACGAAAACCAAGATATCGCCGGTTCTGCATATCACACGCCCTGTGGAGTGATGAAAACACCAGATAACATGTTTCTCGCATTAAATAGCTCGAAAAGAGCAATCTCCAAGATTCTGCATACTTCTGACAGAAGTCTCACCAAGATAATCGCAGAAAATGCATATCTCAGCTTGAAACCTCACGAAAACCAAGTTATCTCCGGTTCTGCATATCAGACGCACTGTGGAGTGGTGAAAACACCAGAAAACGTGTTTCTCGCATTAACTAGCTGGAAAAGAGCGTTCACGATGATTCTGCATACTTCTCATAGATGAAACACCAAGATTATCGCAGAAAATGCATATCGCAGCTTGATACCCGACGAAAGTCTAGATGTCGTCGGTTCTGCATATCAAACGCACTGTGGAGTGGTGAAATCACCACATAAGGTGTTTCTCGCATTAAATAGCTCGAAAAGAGCGATCTAGAAAATTCTGTATACTTCTGACTGAAATCTCACCAAGATTATCGTTGAAAATGCATATTTCAGCTGGAAACCCCACGAAAACCAAGATGTCGCCGGTTCTGCAAATCAAACGCACTGGGGAGTGGTCAATACACCAGATAACGTGGTTCTCGCATTAAGTAGCTCGAAAAGAGTGATCTAGATGATTCTGCATACTGCTGACAGAAGACCCACCAAGATTATCGCAGAAAATGCATATCTCAGGTGGAAACACCACGAAAACCACGATATCGTCGGTTCTGCATATCAGACGCACTGTGGAATGTTGAAAACACCAGAAAACGTGTTTCTCGCATTAGCTAACTCGAAAAGAGCGTTCTCGATCATTCTGCATACTTCTCATAGATGAAACACCAAGATCATCGCAGAAAATGCATATTTCAGCTGGAAACCCCGCGAAGACCAAGTTATCGGCGGCTCTACATATCATACGCACTGTGGAGTGGTCAAAACAACAGAAAACTTGTTTTTTCGCATTAAATAGCTCGAAACGAGCGATCTAGATGATTCTGCATACTTCTGACTAAAGTCTCACCAAGATTATCGCAGAAAATGCATATCTCAGCTGGAAACCCCACGAAAACCAAGATATCGCCGGTTCTGCATATCAAACGCCCTGTGGAGTGATGAAAACACCAGATAACATGTTTCTCGCATTAAATAGCTCGAAAAGGGCGATCTCGAAGATTCTGCATACTTCTGACAGAAGTCTCACCAAGATTATCGTAGAAAATGCATATCTCAGCTTGAAACCCGACGAAATCCAAGATGTCGCCGGTTCTGCATATCAAACGCACTGTGGAATGTTGAAAACACCAGAAAACTTGTTTTTTCGCATTAAATAGCTTGAAAAGAGCGATCTAGATGATTCTGCATACTTCTGACTGAAGTCTCACCAAGATTATCGCAGAAAATCCATATCTCAGCTGGAAAACATCACGAAAATCAAGATGTCGCCGGTTCTGCATATCAAACGCACTGTGGAGTCGTGAAAACAACCAGACAACGTGTTTCTCGCATTAAATAGCTCGAAACGATCGATCCCGATGATTCTGCATACTTCTGACAGAAGTCTCACCAAGATTATCGTTGAAAATGCATATCTCAGCTTGATACCCGACGAAAGCCAAGATGTCGCTGGTTCTGCATATCAAACGCACTGTGGAGTGGTGAAAACACCAGATAACGTGTTTCTCGCATTATGTAGCTCGAAAACAGCGTTCTCGAAGATTCTGCATACTTCTGACAGAAGTATCACCATGATTATCGCAGAAAAAGCATATCTCAGCTTGAAAACCCACGAAAAGCAAGATTTCGCCGGTTCTGCATGTCAAACGTACTGTGTAGTGGTGAATACACCAGAAAACGAGTTTCTCGCATTAAATAGCTCGAAGAGAGCGATCTCGATGATTCTGCATACTTCTGACAGAAGTCTCACCAAGATTATCGTAGAAAATGCATATCTCAGTATGAACCCCGACGAAATCCAAGATGCCGCCGGTTCTGCATATCAAACGCACTGTGGAGTGGTGAATTCACCAGAAAACGTGTTTCTCGCATTAAATAGCTCGAAATAAGCGATCTAGATGATTCTGCATACTTCTGACAGAAGACTCACCAAGATTATCGCAGAAAATGCATATCTCAGCTGGAAACACCACGAAAATCAAGATATCGCCGGTTCTGCATATCAAACGCACTGTGGAGTGGTGAAAACACCAGATATCGTGTTTCTCGCATTAAGTAGCTCGAAAAGAGCGATCTCGAAGATTCTGCATACTTCTGACAGAAGTCTCACCAAGATTATCGTAGAAAATGCATATCTCAGCTTGAAACCCGACGAAATCCAAGATGTCGCCGGTTCTGCATATCAAACGCACTGTGGAATGTTGAAAACACTAGAAAACTTGTTTGTTCGCATTAAATAGCTTGAAAAGAGCGATCTAGATGATTCTGCATACCTCTGACTGAAGTCTCACCAAGATTATCGCAGAAAATCCATATCTCAGCTTGAAACATCACGAAAATTAAGATGTCGCCGGTTCTGCATATCAAACGCACTGTGGAGTCGTGAAAACGACCAGACAACGTGTTTCTCGCATTAAATAGCTCGAAAAGAGCGATCCCGATGATTCTGCATACTTCTGACAGAAGTCTCACCAAGATTATCGCAGAAAATGCATATCTCAGCTTGATACCCGACGAAAGTCAAGATGTCGCTGGTTCTGCATATCAAACGCACTGTGGAGTGGTGAAAACACCAGATAACGTGTTTCTCGCATTATGTAGCTCGAAAAGAGCGTTCTCGAAGATTCTGCATACTTCTGACAGAAGTCTCACCAAGATTATCGACGAAAATGCATATCTCAGGTTGAAATCTCACGAAATTCAAGATGTCGCCTGTTCTGGATATCAAACGCACTGTGGTGTCGTGGAAACACCAGATAACGTGTTTCTCGCATTAAATAGCTCGAAAAGAGCGATCTCGAAGATTCTGCATACTTCTGACGGAAGTCTCACCAAGATTATCGTAGAAAATGCATATCTCAGGTTGAAATCTCACGAAAATCAAGATGTCGCCGGTTCTGCATATCAAACGCACTGCGGAATGTTGAAAACACCAGAAAACTTGTTTTTCGCATTAAATAGCTCGAAACGAGCGATCTAGATGATTTTGCATACTTCTGACTGAAATCTCACCATGATTATCGTTGAAAATGCATATTTCAGCTGGAAACCCCACGAAAACCAAGATGTCGCCGGTTCTGCATATCAAACGCACTGGGGAGTGGTCAATACACCAGATAACGTGGTTCGCGCATTAAGTAGCTCGAAAAGAGTGATCTAGATGATTCTGCATACTGCTGACAGAAGACCCACCAAGATTACCGCAGAAAATGCATATCTCAGCTGGAAACACCACTAAAACCACGATATCGTCGGTTCTGCATATCAGACGCACTGTGGAATGTTGAAAACACCAGAAAACGTGTTTCTCGCATTAAATAGCTTGAAAAGAGCGATCTAGATGATTCTGCATACCTCTGACTGAAGTCTCACCAGGATTATCGCAGAAAATCCATATCTCAGCTTGAAACATCACGAAAATTAAGATGTCGCCGGTTCTGCATATCAAACGCACTGTGGAGTCGTGAAAACATCCAGACAACGTGTTTCTCGCATTAAATAGCTCGAAAAGAGCGATCCCGATGATTCTGCATACTTCTGACAGAAGTCTCACCAAGATTATCGCAGAAAATGCATATCTCAGCTTGATACCCGACGAAAGTCAAGATGTCGCTGGTTCTGCATATCAAACGCACTGTGGAGTGGTGAAAACACCAGATAACGTGTTTCTCGCATTATGTAGCTCGAAAAGAGCGTTCTCGAAGATTCTGCATACTTCTGACAGAAGTCTCACCAAGATTATCGACGAAAATGCATATCTCAGGTTGAAATCTCACGAAATTCAAGATGTCGCCTGTTCTGGATATCAAACGCACTGTGGTGTCGTGGAAACACCAGATAACGTGTTTCTCGCATTAAATAGCTCGAAAAGAGCGATCTCGAAGATTCTGCATACTTCTGACGGAAGTCTCACCAAGATTATCGTAGAAAATGCATATCTCAGGTTGAAATCTCACGAAAATCAAGATGTCGCCGGTTCTGCATATCAAACGCACTGCGGAATGTTGAAAACACCAGAAAACTTGTTTTTCGCATTAAATAGCTCGAAACGAGCGATCTAGATGATTTTGCATACTTCTGACTGAAATCTCACCATGATTATCGTTGAAAATGCATATTTCAGCTGGAAACCCCACGAAAACCAAGATGTCGCCGGTTCTGCGTATCAAACGCACTGGGGAGTGGTCAATACACCAGATAACGTGGTTCGCGCATTAAGTAGCTCGAAAAGAGTGATCTAGATGATTCTGCATACTGCTGACAGAAGACCCACCAAGATTACCGCAGAAAATGCATATCTCAGCTGGAAACACCACTAAAACCACGATATCGTCGGTTCTGCATATCAGACGCACTGTGGAATGTTGAAAACACCAGAAAACGTGTTTCTCGCATTAAATAGCTTGAAAAGAGCGATCTCGAAGATTCTGCATACTTCTGACAGCAGTCTCACCAAGATTATCGTAGAAAATGCATATCTCAGCTTGAAACCCGACGAAATCCAAGATGTCGCCGGTTCTGCATATCAAACGCACTGTGGAATGTTGAAAACACTAGAAAACTTGTTTTTTCGCATTAAATAGCTTGAAAAGAGCGATCTAGATGATTCTGCATACCTCTGACTGAAGTCTCACCAAGATTATCGCAGAAAATCCATATCTCAGCTTGAAACATCACGAAAATTAAGATGTCGCCGGTTCTGCATATCAAACGCACTGTGGAGTCGTGAAAACAACCAGACAACGTGTTTCTCGCATTAAATAGCTCGAAAAGTGCGATCCCGATGATTCTGCATACTTCTGACAGAAATCTCACCAAGATTATCGTTGAAAATGCATATCTCAGCTGGAAACCCCACGAAAACCAAGATATCGCCGGTTCTGCATATCAAACGCCCTGTGGAGTGATGAAAACACCAGATAACATGTTTCTCGCATTAAATAGCTCGAAAAGAGCGATCTCGAAGATTCTGCATACTTCTGACAGAAGTCTCACCAAGATTATCGTAGAAAATGCATATCTCAGCTTGAAACCCGACGAAATCCAAGATGTCGCCGGTTCTGCATATCAAACGCACTGTGGAGTGGTGAAAACACCAGATAACGTGTTTCTCGCATTATGTAGCTCGAAAAGAGCGTTCTCGAAGATTCTGCATACTTCTGACAGTAGTCTCACCAAGATTAGCGACGAAAATGCATATCTCAGGTTGAAATCTCACGAAATTCAAGATGTCGCCTGTTCTGGATATCAAACGCACTGTGGTGTCGTGAAAACACCAGATAACGTGTTTCTCGCATTAAATAGCTCGAAAAGAGCGATCTCGAAGATTCTGCATACTTCTGACGGAAGTCTCACCAAGATTATCGTAGAAAATGCATATCTCAGGTTGAAATCTCACGAAAATCAAGATGTCGCCGGTTCTGCATATCAAACGCACTGCGGAGTGGTGAAAACACCAGATAACGTGTTTCTCGCATTAAATAGCTCGAAAAGAGGGGTCCCGATGATTCTGCATACTACTGACAGAAGACTCACCAAGATTATCGACGAAAATGCATATCTCAGGTTGAAATCTCACGAAAATCAAGATGTCGCCGGTTCTGCATATCAAACGCACTGCGGAGTGGTCAATACACCAGATAACGCGGTTCTCGCATTAACTAGCTCGAAAAGAGCGTTCACGATGATTCTGCATACTTCTCATAGATGAAACACCAAGATTATCGCAGAACATGAATATCTCAGCTTGATACCCGACGAAAGTCAAGATGTCGTCGGTTCTGCATATCAAACGCACTGTGGAGTGGTGAAATCACCACATAAGGTGTTTCTCGCATTAAATAGCTCGAAAAGAGCGATCTAGAAGATTCTGTATACTTCTGACTGAAATCTCACCAAGATTATCGTTGAAAATGCATATTTCAGCTGGAAACCCCACGAAAACCAAGATGTCGCCGGTTCTGCATATCAAACGCACTGGGGAGTGGTCAATACACCAGATAACGTGGTTCTCGCATTAAGTAGCTCGAAAAGAGTGATCTAGATGATTCTGCATACTGCTGACAGAAGACCCACCAAGATTATCGCAGAGAATGCATATCTCAGCTGGAAACACCACGAAAACCACGATATCGTCGGTTCTGCATATCAGACGCACTGTGGAATGTTGAAAACACCAGAAAACGTGTTTCTCTCATTAACTAACTCGAAAAGAGCGTTCTCGATCATTCTGCATACTTCTTATAGATGAAACACCAAGATTATCGCAGAAAATGCATATCTCAGCTGGAAACACCACGAAAATCAAGATATCGCCGGTTCTGCATATCAAACGCACTGTGGAGTGGTGAAAACATCAGAAAACTTGTTTTTTCGCATTAAATAGCTCGAAACGAGCGATCTAGATGATTCTGCATACTTCTGACTAAAGTCTCACCAAGATTATCGTTGAAAATGCATATCTCAGCTTGATACCCGACGAAAGCCAAGATGTCGCTGTTTCTGCATATCAAACGCACTGTGGAGTGGTGAAAACACTAGATAACGTGTTTCTCGCATTATGTAGCTCGAAAAGAGCGTTCTCGAAGATTCTGCATACTTCTGACAGTAGTCTCACCAAGATTATCGACGAAAATGCATATCTCAGGTTGAAATCTCACGAAATTCAAGATGTCGCCTGTTCTGGATATCAAACGCACTGTGGTGTCGTGAAAACACCAGATAACGTGTTTCTCGCATTAAATAGCTCTAAAGAGCGATCTCGAAGATTCTGCATACTTCTGACGGAAGTCTCACCAAGATTATCGTAGAAAATGCATATCTCAGGTAGAAATCTCACGAAAATCAAGATGTCGCCGGTTCTGCATATCAAACGCACTGCGGATTGGTGAAAACAACAGATAACGTGTTTCTCGCATTAAATAGCTCGAAAAGAGGGGTCCCGATGATTCTGCATACTACTGACAGAAGACTCACCAAGATTATCGACGAAAATGCATATCTCAGGTTGAAATCTCACGAAAATCTAGATGTCGCCGGTTCTGGATATCAAACGCACTGTGGTGTCGTGAAAACACTAGAAAACTTGTTTTTTCGCAGTAAATAGCTTGAAAAGAGCGATCTAGATGATTCTGCATACTTCTGACTGAAGTCTCACCAAGATTATCGCAGAAAATCCATATCTCAGCTTGAAACATCACGAAAATTAAGATGTCGCCGGTTCTGCATATCAGACGCACTGTGGAGTGGTGAAAACACCAGAAAACGTGTTTCTCGCATTAACTAGCTCGAAAAGAGCGTTCACGATGACTCTGCATACTTCGGACAGAAGTCTCACCAAGATTATCGCAGAAAATGCATATTTCAGCTGGAAACCCCACGAAAACCAAGATGTCGCCGGTTCTGCATATCAAACGCACTGGGGAGTGGTCAATACACCAGATAACGTGGTTCTCGCATTAAGTAGCTCGAAAAGAGTGATCTAGATGATTCTGCATACTGCTGACAGAAGACCCACCAAGATTATCGCAGAAAATGCATATCTCAGCTGGAAACACCACGAAAACCACGATATCGTCGGTTCTGCATATCAGACGCACTGTGGAATGTTGAAAACACCAGAAAACGTGTTTCTCGCATTAACTAACTCGAAAAGGGCGTTCTCGATCATTCTGCATACTTCTCATAGATGAAACACCAAGATCATCGCAGAAAATGCATATTTCAGCTGGAAACCCCGCGAAGACCAAGTTATCGGCGGCTCTACATATCATACGCACTGTGGAGTGGTCAAAACAACAGAAAACTTGTTTTTTCGCATTAAATAGCTCGAAACGAGCGATCTAGATGATTCTGCATACTTCTGACTAAAGTCTCACCAAGATTATCGCAGAAAATCCATATCTCAGCTGGAAAACATCACGAAAATAAAAATGTCGCCGGTTCTGCATATCAAACGCACTGTGGAGTCGTGAAAACAACCAGACAACGTGTTTCTCGCATTAAATAGCTCGAAAAGAGCGATCCCGATGATTCTGCATACTTCTGACAGAAGTCTCACCAAGATAATCGTTGAAAATGCATATCTCAGCTTGAAACCCGACGAAAGCCTAGATGTCGCTGGTTCTGCATATCAAACGCACTGTGGAGTGGTGAAAACACCAGATAACGTGTTTCTCGCATTATGTAGCTCGAAAACAGCGTTCTCGAAGATTCTGCATACTTCTGACAGAAGTCTCACCATGATTATCGCAGAAAAAGCATATCTCAGCTTGAAAACCCACGAAAAGCAAGATTCCGCCGGTTCTGCATGTCAAACGTACTGTGGAGTGGTGAATACACCAGAAAACGAGTTTCTCGCATTAAATAGCTCGAAAAGAGCGATCTCGATGATTCTGCATACTTCTGACAGAAGTCTCACCAAGATTATCGTAGAAAATGCATATCTCAGTATGAACCCCGACGAAATCCAAGATGTCGCCGGTTCTGCATATCAAACGCACTGTGGAGTGGTGAATACACCAGAAAACGCGTTTCTCGCATTAAATAGCTCGAAATAAGCGATCTAGATGATTCTGCATACTTCTGACAGAAGACTCACCAAGATTATCGCAGAAAATGCATATCTCAGCTGCGAACACCACGAAAATCAAGATATCGCCGGTTCTGCATATCAAACGCACTGTGGAGTGGTGAAAACACCAGATATCGTGTTTCTCGCATTAAGTAGCTCGAAAAGAGCGATCTCGAAGATTCTGCATACTTCTGACAGAAGTCTCACCAAGATTATCGTAGAAAATGCATATCTCAGCTTGAAACCAGACGAAATCCAAGATGTCGCCGGTTCTGCATATCAAACGCACTGTGGAATGTTGAAAACACTAGAAAACTTGTTTTTTCGCATTAAATAGCTTGAAAAGAGCGATCTAGATGATTCTGCAGACCTCTGACTGAAGTCTCACCAAGATTATCGCAGAAAATCCATATCTCAGCTTGAAACATCACGAAAATTAAGATGTCGCCGGTTCTGCATATCAAACGCACTGTGGAGTCGTGAAAACAACCAGACAACGTGTTTCTCGCATTAAATAGCTCGAAAAGAGCGATCCCGATGATTCTGCATACTTCTGACAGAAGTCTCACCAAGATTATCGTTGAAAATGCATATCTCAGCTTGATACCCGACGAAAGCCAAGATGTCGCTGGTTCTGCATATCAAACGCACTGTGGAGTGGTGAAAACACCAGATAACGTGTTTCTCGCATTATGTAGCTCGAAAAGAGCGTTCTCGAAGATTCTGCATACTTCTGACAGAAGTCTCACCAAGATTATCGACGAAAATGCATATCTCAGGTTGAAATCTCACGAAATTCAAGATGTCGCCTGTTCTGGATATCAAACGCACTGTGGTGTCGTGAAAA
Source organism: Anthophora plumipes (assembly GCA_951804975.1). NCBI lineage: Eukaryota > Metazoa > Arthropoda > Insecta > Hymenoptera > Apidae > Anthophora > Anthophora plumipes. The sequence goes on from CATORF010000924.1 coordinate 797,265, forward strand.
CACTAGAAAACTTGTTTTTTCGCATTAAATAGCTTGAAAAGAGCGATCTAGATGATTCTGCATACCTCTGACTGAAGTCTCACCAAGATTATCGCAGAAAATGCATATCTCAGCTTGAAACCCCACGAACACCAAGATATCGCCGGTTCTGCATATCGGACGCACTGTGGAGTGGTGAAAACACCAGAAAACGTGTTTCTCGCATTAACTAGCTCGAAAAGAGCGTTCACGATGATTCTGCATACTTCTCATAGATGAAACACCAAGATTATCGCAGAAAATGCATATCTCAGCTTGATACCCGACGAAAGTCAAGATGTCGTCGGTTCTGCATATCAAACGCACTGTGGAGTGGTGAAATCACCACATAAGGTGTTTCTCGCATTAAATAGCTCGAAAAGAGCGATCCCGATGATTCTGCATGCTTCTGACAGAAGTCTCACAAAGATTATCGCAGAACATGCATATCTCAGCTGGAAACCCCACGAAAACCAAGATATCGCCGGTTCTGCATATCAAACGCCCTGTGGAGTGATGAAAACACCAGATAACATGTTTCTCGCATTAAATAGCTCAATTAGAGCGATCTCGATGATTCTGCATACTTCTGACAGAAGACTCACCAAGATTATCGTTGAAAATGCATATCTCAGCTTGAAACCCGACGAAAACCAAACATCGCCGGTTCTGCATATCAAACGCACTGGGGAGTGGTCAATACACCAGATAACGTGGTTCTCGCATTAAGTAGCTCGAAAAGAGTGATCTAGATGATTCTGCATACTTCTGTCAGCAGACCCACCAAGATTATCGCAGAAAATGCATATCTCAGCTGGAAACACCACGAAAACCACGATATCGTCGGTTCTGCATATCAGACGCACTGTGGAATGTTGAAAACACCAGAAAACGTGTTTCTCGCATTAACTAACTCGAAAAGAGCGTTCTCGATCGTACTGCATACTTCTCATAGATGAAACACCAAGATTATCGCAGAAAATGCATATTTCAGCTGGAAACCCCGCGAAGACCAAGTTATCGGCGGCTCTACATATCATACGGACTGTGGAGTGGTCAAAACACCAGAAAACTTGTTTTTTCGCATTAAATAGCTCGAAACGAGCGATCTAGATGATTCTGCATACTTCTGACTAAAGTCTCACCAAGATTATCGCAGAAAATGCATATCTCAGCTGGAAACCCCACGAACACCAAGATATCGCCGGTTCTGCATATCAAACGCCCTGTGGAGTGATGAAAACACCAGATAACATGTTTCTCGCATTAAATAGCTCGAAAAGAGCGATCTCGAAGATTCTGCATACTTCTGACAGAAGTCTCACCAAGATTATCGTAGAAAATGCATATCTCAGCTTGAAACCCGACGAAATCCAAGATGTCGCCGGTTCTGCATATCAAACGCACTGTGGAATGTTGAAAACACCAGAAAAATTGTTTTTTCGCATTAAATAGCTTGAAAAGAGCGATCTAGATGATTCTGCATACCTCTGACTGAAGTCTCACCAAGGTTATCGCAGAAAATCCATATCTCAGGTTGAAATCTCACGAAAATCAAGATGTCGCCGGTTCTGCAAATCAAACGCACTGTGGTGTCGTGAAAACACCAGATAACGTGTTTCTCGCATTATGTAGCTCGAAAAGAGCGTTCTCGAAGATTCTGCATACTTCTGACAGAAGTCTCACCAAGATTATCGACGAAAATGCATATCTCAGGTTGAAATCTCACGAAATTCAAGATGTCGCCTGTTCTGGATATCAAACGCACTGTGGTGTCGTGAAAACACCAGATAACGTGTTTCTCGCATTAAATAGCTCGGAAAGAGCGATCTCGATGATTCTGCATACTTCTGACGGAAGTCTCACCAAGATTATCGTAGAAAATGCATATCTCAGGTCGAAATCTCACGAAAATCAAGATGACGCCGGTTCTGCATATCAAACGCACTGCGGAGTGGTGAAAACAACAGATAACGTGTTTCTCGCATTAAGTAGCTCGAAAAGAGCGATCTCGAAGATTCTGCATACTTCTGACAGAAATCTCACCAAGATTATCGTAGAAAATGCATATCTCAGCTTAAAACCCGACGAAATCCAAGATGTCGCCGGTTCTGCATATCAAACGCACTGTGGAATGTTGAAAACACTAGAAAACTTGTTTTTTCGCATTAAATAGCTTGAAAAGAGCGATCTAGATGATTCTGCATACCTCTGACTGAAGTCTCACCAAGGTTATCGCAGAAAATCCATATCTCAGCTTGAAACATCACGAAAATTAAGATGTCGCCGGTTCTGCATATCAAACGCACTGTGGAGTCGTGAAAACAACCAGACAACGTGTTTCTCGCATTAAATAGCTCGAAAAGAGCGATCTCGAAGATTCTGCATACTTCTGACGGAAGTCTCACCAAGATTATCGTAGAAAATGCATATCTCAGGTTGAAATCTCACGAAAATCAAGATGACGCCGGTTCTGCATATCAAACGCACTGCGGAGTGGTGAAAACAACAGACAACGTGTTTCTCGCATTAAATAGCTCGAAAAGAGCGATCCCGATGATTCTGCATACTTCTGACAGAAGTCTCACCAAGATTATCGCAGAAAATGCATATCTCAGCTTGAAACCTCACGAAAATCAAGATGTCGCCGGTTCTGCAAATCAAACGCACTGTGGAGTGGTGAAAACAACCAGATAACGTGTTTCTCGCATTAAATAGCTCGAGAAGTGCGATCCCGATGATTATGCATACTTCTGACAGAAGTCTCACCAAGATAATCGCAGAAAATGCATATCTCAGCTTGAAACCTCACGAAAACCAAGTTATCTCCGGTTCTGCACATCAAACGTACTGTGGAGTGGTGAAAACACCAGAAAACGTGTTTCTCGCATTATGTAGCTCGAAAAGAGCGTTCTCGAAGATTCTGCATACTTCTGACAGAAGTCTCACCAAGATTATCGACGAAAATGCATATCTCAGGTTGAAATCTCACGAAATTCAAGATGTCGCCTGTTCTGGATATCAAACGCACTGTGGTGCCGTGAAAACACCAGATAACGTGTTTCTCGCATTAAATAGCTCGAAAAGAGCGATCTCGAAGATTCTGCATACTTCTGACGGAAGTCTCACCAAGATTATCGTAGAAAATGCATATCTCAGGTTGAAATCTCACGAAAATCAAGATGTCGCCGGTTCTGCATATCAAACGCACTGCGGAGTGGTGAAAACAACAGATAACGTGTTTCTCGCATTAAATAGCTCGAAAAGAGGGGTCCCGATGATTCTGCATACTACTGACAGAAGACTCACCTAGATTGTCGACGAAAATGCATATCTCAGGTTGAAATCTCACGAAAATCTAGATGTAGCCGGTTCTGGATATCAAACGCACTGTGGTGTCGTGAAAACACTAGAAAACTTGATTTTTCGCATTAAATAGCTTGAAAAGAGCGATCTAGATGATTCTGCATACTTCTGACTGAAGTGTCACCAAGATTATCGCAGAAAATCCATATCTCAGCTTGAAACATCACGAAAATTAAGATGTCGCCGGTTCTGCATATCAAACGCACTGTGGAGTCCTGAAAACAACCAGACAACGTGTTTCTCGTATTAAATAGCTCGAAAAGAGCGATCCCGATGATTCTGCATACTTCTGACAGAAGTCTCACCAAGATTATCGCAGAAAATGCATATCTCAGCTTGAAACCTCACGAAAATCAAGATGTCGCCGGTACTGCAAATCAAACGCACTGTGGAGTGGTGAAAACAACCAGATAACGTGTTTCTCGCATTAAATAGCTCGAGAAGTGCGATCCCGATGATTATGCATACTTCTGACAGAAGTCTCACCAAGATAATCGCAGAAAATGCATATCTCAGCTTGAAACCTCACGAAAACCAAGTTATCTCCGGTTCTGCACATCAAACGTACTGTGGAGTGGTGAAAACACCAGAAAACGTGTTTTTCGCATTAAGTAGCTCGAAAAGAGCGTTCTCGAAGATTCTGCATACTTCTGACAGAAGTCTCACCAAGATTATCGTAGAAAATGCATATCTCAGTATGAAACCCGACCGGAACCATGATATCGCCGGTTCTGCATGTCAAGCGTACTGTGGAGTGGCGAATACACCAGAAAACGTGTTTCTCGCATTAAATAGCTCGAAAAGAGCGATCTAGATGATTCTGCATTCTTCTGACAGAAGACTCACCAAGATTATCGCAGAAAATGCATATCTCAGCTGGAAACACCACGAAAATTAAGATATCGCCGGTTCTGCATATCAAACGCACTGTGGAGTGGTGAAAACACCAGATATCGTGTTTGTCGCATTAAGTAGCTCGAAAAGAGCGATCTCGAAGATTCTGCATACTTCTGACAGAAGTCTCACCAAGATTATCGTAGAAAATGCATATCTCAGCTTGAAACCCGACGAAATCCAAGATATCGCCGGTTCTGCATATCAAACGCACTGTGGAATGTTGAAAACACCAGAAAACTTGTTTTTTCGCATTAAATAGCTTGAAAAGAGCGATCTAGATGATTCTGCATACTTCTGACTGAAGTCTCACCAAGATTATCGCAGAAAATCCATATCTCAGCTGGAAAACATCACGAAAATCAAGATGTCGCCGGTTCTGCATATCAAACGCACTGTGGAGTCGTGAAAACAACCAGACAACGTGTTTCTCGCATTAAATAGCTCGAAAAGTGCGATCCCGATGATTCTGCATACTTCTGACAGAAGTCTCACCAAGATTATCGTAGAAAATGCATATCTCAGCTTGAAACCCGACGAAATCCAAGATGTCGCCGGTTCTGCATATCAAACGCACTGTGGAATGTTGAAAACACCAGAAAACTTGTTTTTTCGCATTAAATAGCTTGAAAAGAGCGATCTAGATGATTCTGCATACTTCTGACTGAAGCCTCACCAAGATTATCGCAGAAAATCCATATCTCAGCTGGAAAACATCACGAAAATCAAGATGTCGCCGGTTCTGCATATCAAACGCACTGTGGTGTCGTGAAAACAACCAGACAACGTGTTTCTCGCATTAAATAGCTCGAAAAGAGCGATCTCTAAGATTCTGCATACTTCTGACAGAAGTCTCACTAAGATTATCGTAGAAAATGCATATCTCAGCTTGAAACCCGACGAAATCCAAGATGTCGCCGGTTCTGCATATCAAACGCACTGTGGAATGTTGAAAACAACCAGACAACGTGTTTCTCGCATTAAATAGCTCGAAAAGAGCGATCCCGATGATTCTGCATACTTCTGACAGAAGTCTCACCAAGATTATCGTTGAAAATGCATATCTCAGCTTGAAACCTCACGAAAACCAAGTTATCTCCGGTTCTGCACATCAAACGTACTGTGGAGTGGTGAAAACACCCGAAAACGTGTTTCTCGCATTAAGTAGCTCGAAAAGAGCGTTCTCGAAGATTCTGCATACTTGTGACAGAAGTCTCACCAAGATTATCGTAGAAAATGCATATCTCAGTATGAAACCCGACCGAAACCATGATATCGCCGGTTCTGCATGTCAAACGTACTGTGGAGTGGCGAATACACCAGAAAACGTGTTTCTCGCATTAAATAGCTCGAAAAGAGCGATCTAGATGATTCTGCATACTTCTGACAGAAGACTCACCAAGATTATCGCAGAAAATGCATATCTCAGCTGGAAACACCACGAAAATCAAGATATCGCCGGTTCTGCATATCAAACGCACTGTGGAGTGGTGAAAACACCAGATATCGTGTTTCTCGCATTAAGTAGCTCGAAAAGAGCGATCTCGAAGATTCTGCATACTTCTGACAGAAGTCTCACCAAGATTATCGTAAAAAATGCATATCTCAGCTTGAAACCCGACGAAATCCAAGATATCGCCGGTTCTGCATATCAAACGCGCTGTGGAATGTTGAAAACACCAGAAAACTTGTTTTTTCGCATTAAATAGCTTGAAAAGAGCGATCTCGAAGATTCTGCATACTTCTGACGGAAGTCTCACCAAGATTATCGTAGAAAATGCATATCTCAGGTTGAAATCTCACGAAAATCAAGATGACGCCGGTTCTGCATATCAAACGCACTGCGGAGTGGTGAAAACAACAGACAACGTGTTTCTCGCATTAAATAGCTCGAAAAGAGCGATCCCGATGATTCTGCATACTTCTGACAGAAGTCTCACCAAGATTATCGCAGAAAATGCATATCTCAGCTTGAAACCTCACGAAAATCAAGATGTCGCCGGTTCTGCATATCAAACGCACTGTGGAATGTTGAAAACAACCAGACAACGTGTTTCTCGCATTAAATAGCTCGAAAAGAGCGATCCCGATGATTCTGCATACTTCTGACAGAAGTCTCACCAAGATTATCGTTGAAAATGCATATCTCAGCATGAAACCTCACGAAAACCAAGTTATCTCCGGTTCTGCACATCAAACGTACTGTGGAGTGGTGAAAACACCCGAAAACGTGTTTCTCGCATTAAGTAGCTCGAAAAGAGCGTTCTCGAAGATTCTGCATACTTGTGACAGAAGTCTCACCAAGATTATCGTAGAAAATGCATATCTCAGTATGAAACCCGACCGAAACCATGATATCGCCGGTTCTGCATGTCAAACGTACTGTGGAGTGGCGAATACACCAGAAAACGTGTTTCTCGCATTAAATAGCTCGAAAAGAGCGATCTAGATGATTCTGCATACTTCTGACAGAAGACTCACCAAGATTATCGCAGAAAATGCATATCTCAGCTGGAAACACCACGAAAATCAAGATATCGCCGGTTCTGCATATCAAACGCACTGTGGAGTGGTGAAAACACCAGATATCGTGTTTCTCGCATTAGGTAGCTCGAACAGAGCGATCTCGAAGATTCTGCATACTTCTGACAGAAGTCTCACCAAGATTATCGTAAAAAATGCATATCTCAGCTTGAAACCCGACGAAATCCAAGATATCGCCGGTTCTGCATATCAAACGCACTGTGGAATGTTGAAAACACCAGAAAACTTGTTTTTTCGCATTAAATAGCTTGAAAAGAGCGATCTAGATGATTCTGCATACTTCTGACTGAAGTCTCACCAAGATTATCGCAGAAAATCCATATCTCAGCTTGAAACATCACGAAAATTAAGATGTCGCCGGTTCTGCATATCAAACGCACTGTGGAGTCGTGAAAACAACCAGACAACGTGTTTCTCGCATTAAATAGCTCGAAAAGAGCGATCCCGATGATTCTGCATACTTCTGACAGAAGCCTCACCAAGATTATCGTTGAAAATGCATATCTCAGCTTGATACCCGACGAAAGTCAAGATGTCGCTGGTTCTGCATATCAAACGCACTGTGGAGTGGTGAAAACACCAGATAACGTGTTTCTCGCATTATGTAGCTCGAAAAGAGCGTTCTCGAAGATTCTGCATACATCTGACGGAAGTCTCACCAAGATTATCGTTGAAAATGCATATCTCAGCTTGATACCCGACGAAAGTCAAGATGTCGCTGGTTCTGCATATCAAACGCACTGTGGAATGTTGAAAACACCAGAAAACTTGTTTTTTCGCATTAAATAGCTTGAAAAGAGCGATCTAGATGATTCTGCATACTTCAGACTGAAGTCTCACCAAGATTATCGCAGAAAATGCATATCTCAGCATGAAACCTCACGAAAATCAAGATGTCGCCGGTACTGCAAATCAAACGCACTGTGGAGTGGTGAAAACAACCAGATAACGTGTTTCTCGCATTAAATAGCTCGAGAAGTGCGATCCCGATGATTATGCATACTTCTGACAGAAGTCTCACCAAGATAATCGCAGAAAATGCATATCTCAGCTTGAAACCTCACGAAAACCAAGTTATCTCCGGTTCTGCACATCAAACGTACTGTGGAGTGGTGAAAACACCAGAAAACGTGTTTTTCGCATTAAGTAGCTCGAAAAGAGCGTTCTCGAAGATTCTGCATACTTGTGACAGAAGTCTCACCAAGATTATCGTAGAAAATGCATATCTCAGTATGAAACCCGACCGAAACCATGATATCGCCGGTTCTGCATGTCAAGCGTACTGTGGAGTGGCGAATACACCAGAAAACGTGTTTCTCGCATTAAATAGCTCGAAAAGAGCGATCTAGATGATTCTGCATTCTTCTGACAGAAGACTCACCAAGATTATCGCAGAAAATGCATATCTCAGCTGGAAACACCACGAAAATCAAGATATCGCCGGTTCTGCATATCAAACGCACTGTGGAGTGGTGAAAACACCAGATATCGTGTTTGTCGCATTAAGTAGCTCGAAAAGAGCGATCTCGAAGATTCTGCATACTTCTGACAGAAGTCTCACCAAGATTATCGTAGAAAATGCATATCTCAGCTTGAAACCCGACGAAATCCAAGATATCGCCGGTTCTGCATATCAAACGCACTGTGGAATGTTGAAAACACCAGAAAACTTGTTTTTTCGCATTAAATAGCTTGAAAAGAGCGATCTAGATGATTCTGCATACTTCTGACTGAAGTCTCACCAAGATTATCGCAGAAAATCCATATCTCAGCTGGAAAACATCACGAAAATCAAGATGTCGCCGGTTCTGCATATCAAACGCACTGTGGAGTCGTGAAAACAACCAGACAACGTGTTTCTCGCATTAAATAGCTCGAAAAGTGCGATCCCGATGATTCTGCATACTTCTGACAGAAGTCTCACCAAGATTATCGTAGAAAATGCATATCTCAGCTTGAAACCCGACGAAATCCAAGATGTCGCCGGTTCTGCATATCAAACGCACTGTGGAATTTTGAAAACACCAGAAAACTTGTTTTTTCGCATTAAATAGCTTGAAAAGAGCGATCTAGATGATTCTGCATACTTCTGACTGAAGCCTCACCAAGATTATCGCAGAAAATCCATATCTCAGCTGGAAAACATCACGAAAATCAAGATGTCGCCGGTTCTGCATATCAAACGCACTGTGGTGTCGTGAAAACAACCAGACAACGTGTTTCTCGCATTAAATAGCACGAAAAGAGCGATCTCTAAGATTCTGCATACTTCTGACAGAAGTCTCACTAAGATTATCGTAGAAAATGCATATCTCAGCTTGAAACCCGACGAAATCCAAGATGTCGCCGGTTCTGCATATCAAACGCACTGTGGAATGTTGAAAACAACCAGACAACATGTTTCTCGCATTAAATAGCTCGAAAAGAGCGATCCCGATGATTCTGCATACTTCTGACAGAAGTCTCACCAAGATTATCGTTGAAAATGCATATCTCAGCTTGAAACCTCACGAAAACCAAGTTATCTCCGGTTCTGCACATCAAACGTACTGTGGAGTGGTGAAAACACCCGAAAACGTGTTTCTCGCATTAAGTAGCTCGAAAAGAGCGTTCTCGAAGATTCTGCATACTTGTGACAGAAGTCTCACCAAGATTATCGTAGAAAATGCATATCTCAGTATGAAACCCGACCGAAACCATGATATCGCCGGTTCTGCATGTCAAACGTACTGTGGAGTGGCGAATACACCAGAAAACGTGTTTCTCGCATTAAATAGCTCGAAAAGAGCGATCTAGATGATTCTGCATACTTCTGACAGAAGACTCACCAAGATTATCGCAGAAAATGCATATCTCAGCTGGAAACACCACGAAAATCAAGATATCGCCGGTTCTGCATATCAAACGCACTGTGGAGTGGTGAAAACACCAGATATCGTGTTTCTCGCATTAAGTAGCTCGAAAAGAGCGATCTCGAAGATTCTGCATACTTCTGACAGAAGTCTCACCAAGATTATCGTAAAGAATGCATATCTCAGCTTGAAACCCGACGAAATCCAAGATATCGCCGGTTCTGCATATCAAACGCACTGTGGAATGTTGAAAACACCAGAAAACTTGTTTTTTCGCATTAAATAGCTTGAAAAGAGCGATCTAGATGATTCTGCATACTTCTGACTGAAGTCTCACCAAGATTATCGCAGAAAATCCATATCTCAGCTGGAAAACATCACGAAAATCAAGATGTCGCCGGTTCTGCATATCAAACGCACTGTGGAGTGGTGAAAACACCAGATAACGTGTTTCTCGCATTATGTAGCTCGAAAAGAGCGTTCTCGAAGATTCTGCATACTTCTGACAGAAGTCTCACCAAGATTATCGCAGAAAATGCATATCTCAGCTTGAAAACCCACGAAAAGCAAGATTTCGCCGGTTCTGCATGTCAAACGCACTGTGGATTGGTGAATACACCAGAAAACGTGTTTCTCGCATTAAATAGCTCGAAAAGAGCGATTTAGATGATTCTGCATACTTCTGACAGAAGACTCACCAAGATTATCGCAGAAAATCCATATCTCAGCTTGAAACATCACGAAAATTAAGATGTCGCCGGTTCTGCATATCAAACGCACTGTGGAGTCGTGAAAACAACCAGACAACGTGTTTCTCGCATTAAATAGCTCGAAAAGAGCGATCCCGATGATTCTGCATACTTCTGACAGAAGTCTCACCAAGATTATCGTTGAAAATGCATATCTCAGCTTGATACCCGACGAAAGTCAAGATGTCGCTGGTTCTGCATATCAAACGCACTGTGGAGTGGTGAAAACACCAGATATCGTGTTTCTCGCATTAAGTAGCTCGAAAAGAGCGATCTCGAAGATTCTGCATACTTCTGACAGAAGTCTCACCAAGATTATCGTAGAAAATGCATATCTCAGCTTGAAACCCGACGAAATCCAAGATGTCGCCGGTTCTGCATATCAAACGCACTGTGGAATGTTGAAAACACTAGAAAACTTGTTTTTTCGCATTAAATAGCTTGAAAAGAGCGATCTAGATGATTCTGCATACCTCTGACTGAAGTCTCACCAAGGTTATCGCAGAAAATCCATATCTCAGCTTGAAACATCACGAAAATTAAGATGTCGCCGGTTCTGCATATCAAACGCACTGTGGAGTCGTGAAAACAACCACACAACGTGTTTCTCGCATTAAATAGCTCGAAAAGAGCGATCTCGAAGATTCTGCATACTTCTGACGGAAGTCTCACCAAGATTATCGTAGAAAATGCATATCTCAGGTTGAAATCTCACGAAAATCAAGATGTCGCCGGTTCTGCATATCAAACGCACTGCGGAGTGGTGAAAACAACAGATAACGTGTTTCGCGCATTAAATAGCTCGAAAAGAGGGGTCCCGATGATTCTGCATACTACTGACAGAAGACTCACCTAGATTATCGACGAAAATGCATATCTCAGTTTGAAATCTCACGAAAATCTAGATGTAGCCGGTTCTGGATATCAAACGCACTGTGGTGTCGTGAAAACACTAGAAAACTTGATTTTTTGCATTAAATAGCTTGAAAAGAGCGATCTAGATGATTCTGCATACTTCTGACTGAAGTGTCACCAAGATTATCGCAGAAAATCCATATCTCAGCTTGAAACATCACGAAAATTAAGATGTCGCCGGTTCTGCATATCAAACGCACTGTGGAGTCGTGAAAACAACCAGACAACGTGTTTCTCGCATTAAATAGCTCGAAAAGAGCGATCCCGATGATTCTGCATACTTCTGACAGAAGTCTCACCAAGATTATCGCAGAAAATGCATATCTCAGCTTGAAACCTCACGAAAATCAAGATGTCGCCGGTACTGCAAATCAAACGCACTGTGGAGTGGTGAAAACAACCAGATAACGTGTTTCTCGCATTAAATAGCTCGAGAAGTGCGATCCCGATGATTATGCATACTTCTGACAGAAGTCTCACCAAGATAATCGCAGAAAATGCATATCTCAGCTTGAAATCTCACGAAATTCAAGATGTCGCCTGTTCTGGATATCAAACGCACTGTGGTGCCGTGAAAACACCAGATAACGTGTTTCTCGCATTAAATAGCTCGAAAAGAGCGATCTCGAAGATTCTGCATACTTCTGACGGAAGTCTCACCAAGATTATCGTAGAAAATGCATATCTCAGCTTGAAACATCACGAAAATTAAGATGTCGCCGGTTCTGCATATCAAACGCACTGTGGAGTCGTGAAAACAACCAGACACCGTGTTTCTCGTATTAAATAGCTCGAAAAGAGCGATCCCGATGATTCTGCATACTTCTGACAGAAGTCTCACCAAGATTATCGCAGAAAATGCATATCTCAGCTTGAAACCTCACGAAAATCAAGATGTCGCCGGTACTGCAAATCAAACGCACTGTGGAGTGGTGTAAACAACCAGATAACGTGTTTCTCGCATTAAATAGCTCGAGAAGTGCGATCCCGATGATTATGCATACTTCTGACAGAAGTCTCACTAAGATTATCGTAGAAAATGCATATCTCAGCTTGAAACCCGACGAAATCCAAGATGTCGCCGGTTCTGCATATCAAACGCACTGTGGAATGTTGAAAACAACCAGACAACGTGTTTCTCGCATTAAATAGCTCGAAAAGAGCGATCCCGATGATTCTGCATACTTCTGACAGAAGTCTCACCAAGATTATCGTTGAAAATGCATATCTCAGCATGAAACCTCACGAAAACCAAGTTATCTCCGGTTCTGCACATCAAACGTACTGTGGAGTGGTGAAAACACCCGAAAACGTGTTTCTCGCATTAAGTAGCTCGAAAAGAGCGTTCTCGAAGATTCTGCATACTTGTGACAGAAGTCTCACCAAGATTATCGTAGAAAATGCATATCTCAGTATGAAACCCGACCGAAACCATGATATCGCCGGTTCTGCATGTCAAACGTACTGTGGAGTGGCGAATACACCAGAAAACGTGTTTCTCGCATTAAATAGCTCGAAAAGAGCGATCTAGATGATTCTGCATACTTCTGACAGAAGACTCACCAAGATTATCGCAGAAAATGCATATCTCAGCTGGAAACACCACGAAAATCAAGATATCGCCGGTTCTGCATATCAAACGCACTGTGGAGTGGTGAAAACACCAGATATCGTGTTTCTCGCATTAGGTAGCTCGAACAGAGCGATCTCGAAGATTCTGCATACTTCTGACAGAAGTCTCACCAAGATTATCGTAAAAAATGCATATCTCAGCTTGAAACCCGACGAAATCCAAGATATCGCCGGTTCTGCATATCAAACGCACTGTGGAATGTTGAAAACACCAGAAAACTTGTTTTTTCGCATTAAATAGCTTGAAAAGAGCGATCTAGATGATTCTGCATACTTCTGACTGAAGTCTCACCAAGATTATCGCAGAAAATCCATATCTCAGCTTGAAACATCACGAAAATTAAGATGTCGCCGGTTCTGCATATCAAACGCACTGTGGAGTCGTGAAAACAACCAGACAACGTGTTTCTCGCATTAAATAGCTCGAAAAGAGCGATCCCGATGATTCTGCATACTTCTGACAGAAGCCTCACCAAGATTATCGTTGAAAATGCATATCTCAGCTTGATACCCGACGAAAGTCAAGATGTCGCTGGTTCTGCATATCAAACGCACTGTGGAGTGGTGAAAACACCAGATAACGTGTTTCTCGCATTATGTAGCTCGAAAAGAGCGTTCTCGAAGATTCTGCATACATCTGACGGAAGTCTCACCAAGATTATCGTTGAAAATGCATATCTCAGCTTGATACCCGACGAAAGTCAAGATGTCGCTGGTTCTGCATATCAAACGCACTGTGGAATGTTGAAAACACCAGAAAACTTGTTTTTTCGCATTAAATAGCTTGAAAAGAGCGATCTAGATGATTCTGCATACTTCAGACTGAAGTCTCACCAAGATTATCGACGAAAATGCATATCTCAGGTTGAAATCTCACGAAATTCAAGATGTCGCCTGTTCTGGATATCAAACGCACTGTGGTGTCGTGAAAACACCAGATAACGTGTTTCTCGCATTAAATAGCTCGGAAAGAGCGATCTCGAAGATTCTGCATACTTCTGACGGAAGTCTCACCAAGATTATCGTAGAAAATGCATATCTCAGGTTGAAATCTCACGAAAATCAAGATGACGCCGGTTCTGCATATCAAACGCACTGCGGAGTGGTGAAAACAACAGATAACGTGTTTCTCGCATTAAATAGCTCGAAAAGAGGGGTCCCGATGATTCTGCATACTACTGACAGAAGACTCACCAAGATTATCGCAGAAAATGCATATCTCAGCTGGAAACACCACGAAAATCAAGATATCGCCGGTTCTGCATATCAAACGCACTGTGGAGTGGTGAAAACACCAGATATCGTGTTTCTCGCATTAAGTAGCTCGAAAAGAGCGATCTCGAAGATTCTGCATACTTCTGACAGAAGTCTCACCAAGATTATCGTAGAAAATGCATATCTCAGCTTGAAACCCGACGAAATCCAAGATGTCGCCGGTTCTGCATATCAAACGCACTGTGGAATGTTGAAAACACTAGAAAACTTGTTTTTTCGCATTAAATAGCTTGAAAAGAGCGATCTAGATGATTCTGCATACCTCTGACTGAAGTCTCACCAAGGTTATCGCAGAAAATCCATATCTCAGCTTGAAACATCACGAAAATTAAGATGTCGCCGGTTCTGCATATCAAACGCACTGTGGAGTCGTGAAAACAACCAGACAACGTGTTTCTCGCATTAAATAGCTCGAAAAGAGCGATCTCGAAGATTCTGCATACTTCTGACGGAAGTCTCACCAAGATTATCGTAGAAAATGCATATCTCAGGTTGAAATCTCACGAAAATCAAGATGTCGCCGGTTCTGCATATCAAACGCACTGCGGAGTGGTGAAAACAACAGATAACGTGTTTCTCGCATTAAATAGCTCGAAAAGAGGGGTCCCGATGATTCTGCATACTACTGACAGAAGACTCACCTAGATTATCGACGAAAATGCATATCTCAGGTTGAAATCTCACGAAAATCTAGATGTCGCCGGTTCTGGATATCAAACGCACTGTGGTGTCGTGAAAACACTAAAAAACTTGATTTTTCGCATTAAATAGCTTGAAAAGAGCGATCTAGATGATTCTGCATTCTTCTGACAGAAGACTCACCAAGATTATCGCAGAAAATGCATATCTCAGCTGGAAACACCACGAAAATCAAGATATCGCCGGTTCTGCATATCAAACGCACTGTGGAGTGGTGAAAACACCAGATATCGTGTTTGTCGCATTAAGTAGCTCGAAAAGAGCGATCTCGAAGATTCTGCATACTTCTGACAGAAGTCTCACCAAGATTATCGTAGAAAATGCATATCTCAGCTTGAAACCCGACGAAATCCAAGATATCGCCGGTTCTGCATATCAAACGCACTGTGGAATGTTGAAAACACCAGAAAACTTGTTTTTTCGCATTAAATAGCTTGAAAAGAGCGATCTAGATGATTCTGCATACTTCTGACTGAAGTCTCACCAAGATTATCGCAGAAAATCCATATCTCAGCTGGAAAACATCACGAAAATCAAGATGTCGCCGGTTCTGCATATCAAACGCACTGTGGAGTCGTGAAAACAACCAGACAACGTGTTTCTCGCATTAAATAGCTCGAAAAGTGCGATCCCGATGATTCTGCATACTTCTGACAGAAGTCTCACCAAGATTATCGTAGAAAATGCATATCTCAGCTTGAAACCCGACGAAATCCAAGATGTCGCCGGTTCTGCATATCAAACGCACTGTGGAATGTTGAAAACACAAGAAAACTTGTTTTTTCGCATTAAATAGCTTGAAAAGAGCGATCTAGATGATTCTGCATACTTCTGACTGAAGCCTCACCAAGATTATCGCAGAAAATCCATATCTCAGCTGGAAAACATCACGAAAATCAAGATGTCGCCGGTTCTGCATATCAAACGCACTGTGGTGTCGTGAAAACAACCAGGCAACGTGTTTCTCGCATTAAATAGCTCGAAAAGAGCGATCTCTAAGATTCTGCATACTTCTGACAGAAGTCTCACTAAGATTATCGTAGAAAATGCATATCTCAGCTTGAAACCCGACGAAATCCAAGATGTCGCCGGTTCTGCATATCAAACGCACTGTGGAATGTTGAAAACAACCAGACAACGTGTTTCTCGCATTAAATAGCTCGAAAAGAGCGATCCCGATGATTCTGCATACTTCTGACAGAAGTCTCACCAAGATTATCGTTGAAAATGCATATCTCAGCTTGAAACCTCACGAAAACCAAGTTATCTCCGGTACTGCACATCAAACGTACTGTGGAGTGGTGAAAACACCCGAAAACGTGTTTCTCGCATTAAGTAGCTCGAAAAGAGCGTTCTCGAAGATTCTGCATACTTGTGACAGAAGTCTCACCAAGATTATCGTAGAAAATGCATATCTCAGTATGAAACCCGACCGAAACCATGATATCGCCGGTTCTGCATGTCAAACGTACTGTGGAGTGGCGAATACACCAGAAAACGTGTTTCTCGCATTAAATAGCTCGAAAAGAGCGATCTAGATGATTCTGCATACTTCTGACAGAAGACTCACCAAGATTATCGCAGAAAATGCATATCTCAGCTGGAAACACCACGAAAATCAAGATATCGCCGGTTCTGCATATCAAACGCACTGTGGAGTGGTGAAAACACCAGATATCGTGTTTCTCGCATTAAGTAGCTCGAAAAGAGCGATCTCGAAGATTCTGCATACTTCTGACAGAAGTCTCACCAAGATTATCGTAAAAATTGCATATCTCAGCTTGAAACCCGACGAAATCCAAGATATCGCCGGTTCTGCATTTCAAACGCACTGTGGAATGTTGAAAACACCAGAAAACTTGATTTTTCGCATTAAATAGCTTGAAAAGAGCGATCTAGATGATTCTGCATACTTCTGACTGAAGTCTCACCAAGATTATCGCAGAAAATACATATCTCAGCTGGAAAACATCACGAAAATCAAGATGTCGCCGGTTCTGCATATCAAACGCACTGTGGAGTGGTGAAAACACCAGATAACGTGTTTCTCGCATTATGTAGGTCGAAAAGAGCGTTCTCGAAGATTCTGCATACTTCTGACAGAAGTCTCACCATGATTATCGTAGAAAATGCATATCTCAGCTTGAAACCCGACGAAATCCAAGATGTCGCCGGTTCTGCATATCAAACGCACTGTGGAATGTTGAAAACACCAGAAAACTTGTTTTTTCGCATTAAATAGCTTGAAAAGAGCGATCTAGATGATTCTGCATACTTCTGACTGAAGTCTCACCAAGATTATCGCAGAAAATCCATATCTCAGCTTGAAACATCACGAAAATTAAGATGTCGCTGGTTCTGCATATCAAACGCACTGTGGAGTCGTGAAAACAACCAGACAACGTGTTTCTCGCATTAAATAGCTCGCAAAGAGCGATCCCGATGATTCTGCATACTTCTGACAGAAGTCTCACCAAGATTATCGTTGAAAATGCACATCTCAGCTTGATACCCGACGAAAGCCAAGATGTCGCTGTTTCTGCATATCAAACGCACTGTGGAGTGGTGAAAACACCAGATAACGTGTTTCTCGCATTATGTAGCTCGAAAAGAGCGTTCTCGAAGATTCTGCATACTTCTGACAGAAGTCTCACCAAGATTATCGAAGAAAATGCATATCTCAACTTGAAACCCGACCGAAACAAAGATATCTCCGGTTCTGCATGTCAAACGTACTGTGGAGTGGTGAATACACCAGAAAACGTGTTTCTCGCATTAAATAGCTCGAAAAGAGCGATCTAGATGATTCTACATACTTCTGACCGAAGACTCACCAAGATTATCGCAGAAAATGCATATCTCAGCTTGAAACATCACGAAAATCAAGATGTCGCCGGTTCTGCATATCAAACGCACTGTGGAGTGGTGAAAACAACCAGATAACGTGTTTCCCGAATTAAACAGCTCGAAAAGAGCGATCTAGATGATTCTGCATACTTCTGACAGAAGTCTCACCAAGATTATCGCAGAAAATGCATATCTCAGCTGGAAACACCACGAAAATCAAGATATCGCCGGTTCTGCATATCAAACGCACTGTGGAGTGGTGAATACACCAGAAAACGTGTTTTTTGCATTAAATAGCTCGAAAAGAGCGATCTGGATGAATCTGCATACTTCTGACAGAAGACTCACCAAGATTATCGCAGAAAATGCATATCTCAGCTGGAAACACCTCGAAAATCAAAATATCGCCGGTTCTGCATATCAAACGCACTGTGGAGTGGTGAAAACACCAGATATCGTGTTTCTCGCATTAAGTAGCTCGAAAAGAGCGATCTCGAAGATTCTGCATACTTCTGACAGAAGTCTCACCATGATTATCGTAGAAAATGCATATCTCAGCTTGAAACCCGACGAAATCCAAGATGTCGCCGGTTCTGCATATCAAACGCACTGTGGAATGTTGAAAACACAAGAAAACTTGTTTTTTCGCATTAAATAGCTTGAAAAGAGCGATCTAGATGATTCTGCATACTTCTGACTGAAGTCTCACCAAGATTATCGCAGAAAATCGATATCTCAGCTTGAAACATCACAAAAATTAAGATGTCGCTGGTTCTGCATATCAAACGCACTGTGGAGTCCTGAAAACAACCAGACAACGTGTTTCTCGCATTATGTAGCTCGAAAAGAGCGTTCTCGAAGATTCTGCATACTTCTGACAGAAGTCTCACCAAGATTATCGCAGAAAATGCATATCTCAGCTTGAAAACCCACGTAAAGCAAGATTTCGCCGGTTCTGCATGTCAAACGCACTGTGGATTGGTGAATACACCAGAAAACGTGTTTCTCGCATTAAATAGCTCGAAAAGAGCGATTTAGATGATTCTGCATACTTCTGACAGAAGTCTCACCAAGATTATCGCAGAAAATGCATATCTCAGCTTGAAAACCCACGAAAAGCAAGATTTCGCCGGTTCTGCATGTCAAACGCACTGTGGATTGGTGAATACACCAGAAAACGTGTTTCTCGCATTAAATAGCTCGAAAAGAGCGATTTAGATGATTCTGCATACTTCTGACAGAAGTCTCACCAAGATTATCGCAGAAAATGCATATCTCAGCTTGAAAACCCACGAAAAGCAAGATTTCGCCGGTTCTGCATGTCAAACGCACTGTGGATTGGTGAATACACCAGAAAACGTGTTTCTCGCATTAAATAGCTCGAAAAGAGCGATATAGATGATTCTGCATACTTCTGACAGAAGACTCACCAAGATTATCGTAGAAAATGCATATCTCAGCTTGAAACCCGACGAAATTCAAGATGTCGCCGGTTCTGCATAACAAACGCACTGTGGAGTGGTGAATACACCAGAAAACGTGTTTCTCGCATTAAATAGCTCGAAAAGAGCGATCTAGATGATTCTGCATACTTCTGACAGAAGACTCACCAAGATTATCGCAGAAAATGCATATCTCAGCTGGAAACACCACGAAAATCAAGATATCGCCGGTTCTGCATATCAAGCGCACTGTGGAGTGGTGAAAACACCAGATATCGTGTTTCTCGCATTAAGTAGCTCGAAAAGAGCGATCTCGAAGATTCTGCATACTTCTGACAGAAGTCTCACCATGATTATCGTAGAAAATGCATATCTCAGCTTGAAACCCAACGAAATCCAAGATGTCGCCGGTTCTGCATATCAAACGCACTGTGGAATGTTGAAAACACCAGAAAACTTGTTTTTTCGCATTAAATAGCTTGAAAAGAGCGATCTAGATGATTCTGCATACTTCTGACTGAAGTCTCACCAAGATTATCGCAGAAAATCCATATCTCAGCTTGAAACATCACGAAAATTAAGATGTCGCTGGTTCTGCATATCAAACGCACTGTGGAGTCGTGAAAACAACCAGACAACGTGTTTCTCGCATTAAATAGCTCGCAAAGAGCGATCCCGATGATTCTGCATACTCCTGACAGAAGTCTCACCAAGATTATCGTTGAAAATGCACATCTCAGCTTGATACCCGACGAAAGCCAAGATGTCGCTGTTTCTGCATATCAAACGCACTGTGGAGTGGTGAAAACACCAGATAACGTGTTTCTCGCATTATGTAGCTCGAAAAGAGCGTTCTCGAAGATTCTGCATACTTCTGACAGAAGTCTCACCAAGATTATCGAAGAAAATGCATATCTCAACTTGAAACCCGACCGAAACAAAGATATCTCCGGTTCTGCATGTCAAACGTACTGTGGAGTGGTGAATACACCAGAAAACGTGTTTCTCGCATTAAATAGCTCGAAAAGAGCGATCTAGATGATTCTACATACTTCTGACCGAAGACTCACCAAGATTATCGCAGAAAATGCATATCTCAGCTTGAAACATCACGAAAATCAAGATGTCGCCGGTTCTGCATATCAAACGCACTGTGGAGTGGTGAAAACAACCAGATAACGTGTTTCCCGAATTAAACAGCTCGAAAAGAGCGATCTAGATGATTCTGCATACTTCTGACAGAAGTCTCACCAAGATTATCGCAGAAAATGCATATCTCAGCTGGAAACACCACGAAAATCAAGATATCGCCGGTTCTGCATATCAAACGCACTGTGGAGTGGTGAAAACACCAGATATCGTGTTTCTCGCATTAAGTAGCTCGAAAAGAGCGATCTCGAAGATTCTGCATACTTCTGACAGAAGTCTCACCAAGATTATCGTAAAAAATGCATATCTCAGCTTGAAACCCGACGAAATCCAAGATATCGCCGGTTCTGCATATCAAACGCACTGTGGAATGTTGAAAACACCAGAAAACTTGTTTTTTCGCATTAAATAGCTTGAAAAGAGCGATCTAGATGATTCTGCATACTTCTGACTGAAGTCTCACCAAGATAATCGCAGAAAATCCATATCTCAGCTGGAAAACATCACGAAAATCAAGATGTCGCCGGTTCTGCATATCAAACGCACTGTGGAGTGGTGAAAACACCAGATAACGTGTTTCTCGCATTATGTAGCTCGAAAAGAGCGTTCTCGAAGATTCTGCATACTTCTGACAGAAGTCTCACCAAGATTATCGCAGAAAATGCATATCTCAGCTTGAAAACCCACAAAAAGCAAGATTTCGCCGGTTCTGCATGTCAAACGCACTGTGGATTGGTGAATACACCAGAAAACGTGTTTCTCGCATTAAATAGCTCGAAAAGAGCGATTTAGATGATTCTGCATACTTCTGACAGAAGACTCACCAAGATTATCGCAGAAAATCCATATCTCAGCTTGAAACATCACGAAAATTAAGATGTCGCCGGTTCTGCATATCAAACGCACTGTGGAGTCGTGAAAACAACCAGACAACGTGTTTCTCGCATTAAATAGCTCCAAAAGAGCGATCCCGATGATTCTGCATACTTCTGACAGAAGCCTCACCAAGATTATCGTTGAAAATGCATATCTCAGCTTGATACCCGACGAAAGTCAAGATGTCGCTGGTTCTGCATATCAAACGCACTGTGGAGTGGTGAAAACACCAGATAACGTGTTTCTCGCATTATGTAGCTCGAAAAGAGCGTTCTCGAAGATTCTGCATACATCTGACGGAAGTCTCACCAAGATTATCGTTGAAAATGCATATCTCAGCTTGATACCCGACGAAAGTCAAGATGTCGCTGGTTCTGCATATCAAACGCACTGTGGAATGTTGAAAACACCAGAAAACTTGTTTTTTCGCATTAAATAGCTTGAAAAGAGCGATCTAGATGATTCTGCATACTTCTGACTGAAGTCTCACCAAGATTATCGACGAAAATGCATATCTCAGGTTGAAATCTCACGAAATTCAAGATGTCGCCTGTTCTGGATATCAAACGCACTGTGGTGTCGTGAAAACACCAGATAACGTGTTTCTCGCATTAAATAGCTCGGAAAGAGCGATCTCGAAGATTCTGCATACTTCTGACGGAAGTCTCACCAAGATTATCGTAGAAAATGCATATCTCAGGTTGAAATCTCACGAAAATCAAGATGACGCCGGTTCTGCATATCAAACGCACTGCGGAGTGGTGAAAACAACAGATAACGTGTTTCTCGCATTAAATAGCTCGAAAAGAGGGGTCCCGATGATTCTGCATACTACTGACAGAAGACTCACCAAGATTATCGCAGAAAATGCATATCTCAGCTGGAAACACCACGAAAATCAAGATATCGCCGGTTCTGCATATCAAACGCACTGTGGAGTGGTGAAAACACCAGATATCGTGTTTCTCGCATTAAGTAGCTCGAAAAGAGCGATCTCGAAGATTCTGCATACTTCTGACAGAAGTCTCACCAAGATTATCGTAGAAAATGCATATCTCAGCTTGAAACCCGACGAAATCCAAGATGTCGCCGGTTCTGCATATCAAACGCACTGTGGAATGTTGAAAACACTAGAAAACTTGTTTTTTCGCATTAAATAGCTTGAAAAGAGCGATCTAGATGATTCTGCATACCTCTGACTGAAGTCTCACCAAGGTTATCGCAGAAAATCCATATCTCAGCTTGAAACATCACGAAAATTAAGATGTCGCCGGTTCTGCATATCAAACGCACTGTGGAGTCGTGAAAACAACCAGACAACGTGTTTCTCGCATTAAATAGCTCGGAAAGAGCGATCTCGAAGATTCTGCATACTTCTGACGGAAGTCTCACCAAGATTATCGTAGAAAATGCATATCTCAGGTTGAAATCTCACGAAAATCAAGATGTCGCCGGTTCTGCATATCAAACGCACTGCGGAGTGGTGAAAACAACAGATAACGTGTTTCTCGCATTAAATAGCTCGAAAAGAGGGGTCCCGATGATTCTGCATACTACTGACAGAAGACTCACCTTGATTATCGACGAAAATGCATATCTCAGGTTGAAATCTCACGAAAATCTAGATGTCGCCGGTTCTGGATATCAAACGCACTGTGGTGTCGTGAAAACACTAGAAAACTTGATTTTTCGCATTAAATAGCTTGAAAAGAGCGATCTAGATGATTCTGCATACTTCTGACTGAAGTGTCACCAAGATTATCGCAGAAAATCCATATCTCAGCTTGAAACATCACGAAAATTAAGATGTCGCCGGTTCTGCATATCAAACGCACTGTGGAGTCGTGAAAACAACCAGACAACGTGTTTCTCGCATTAAATAGCTCGAAAATAGCGATCCCGATGATTCTGCATACTTCTGACAGAAGTCTCACCAAGATTATCGCAGAAAATGCATATCTCAGCTTGAAACCTCACGAAAATCAAGATGTCGCCGGTTCTGCAAATCAAACGCACTGTGGAGTGGTGAAAACAACCAGATAACGTGTTTCTCGCATTAAATAGCTCGAGAAGTGCGATCCCGATGATTATGCATACTTCTGACAGAAGTCTCACCAAGATAATCGCAGAAAATGCATATCTCAGCTTGAAACCTCACGAAAACCAAGTTATCTCCGGTTCTGCACATCAAACGTACTGTGGAGTGGTGAAAACACCAGAAAACGTGTTTCTCGCATTATGTAGCTCGAAAGGAGCGTTCTCGAAGATTCTGCATACTTCTGACAGAAGTCTCACCAAGATTATCGACTAAAATGCATATCTCAGGTTGAAATCTCACGAAATTCAAGATGTCGCCTGTTCTGGATATCAAACGCACTGTGGTGCCGTGAAAACACCAGATAACGTGTTTCTCACATTAAATAGCTCGAAAAGAGCGATCTCGAAGATTCTGCATACTTCTGACGGAAGTCTCACCAAGATTATCGTAGAAAATGCATATCTCAGGTTGAAATCTCACGAAAATCAAGATGTCGCCGGTTCTGCATATCAAACGCACTGCGGAGTGGTGAAAACAACAGATAACGTGTTTCTCGCATTAAATAGCTCGAAAAGAGGGGTCCCGATGATTCTGCATACTACTGACAGAAGACTCACCTAGATTATCGACGAAAATGCATATCTCAGGTTGAAATCTCACGAAAATCTAGATGTAGCCGGTTCTGGATATCAAACGCACTGCGGTGTCGTGAAAACACAAGAAAACTTGATTTTTCGCATTAAATAGCTTGAAAAGAGCGATCTAGATGATTCTGCATACTTCTGACTGAAGTGTCACCAAGATTATCGCAGAAAATCCATACCTCAGCTTGAAACATCACGAAAATTAAGATGTCGCCGGTTCTGCATATCAAACGTACTGTGGAGTGGCGAATACACCAGAAAACGTGTTTCTCGCATTAAATAGCTCGAAAAGAGCGATCTAGATGATTCTGCATTCTTCTGACAGAAGACTCACCAAGATTATCGCAGAAAATGCATATCTCAGCTTGAAACCTCAAGAAAATCAAGATGTCGCCGGTACTGCAAATCAAACGCACTGTGGAGTGGTGAAAACAACCAGATAACGTGTTTCTCGCATTAAATAGCTCGAGAAGTGCGATCCCGATGATTATGCATACTTCTGACAGAAGTCTCACCAAGATAATCGCAGAAAATGCATATCTCAGCTTGAAACCTCACGAAAACCAAGTTATCGCCGGTTCTGCATATCAAACGCACTGTGGAGTGGTGAAAACACCAGATATCGTGTTTCTCGCATTAAGTAGCTCGAAAAGAGCGTTCTCGAAGATTCTGCATACTTGTGACAGAAGTCTCACCAAGATTATCGTAGAAAATGCATATCTCAGTATGAAACCCGACCGAAACCATGATATCGCCGGTTCTGCATGTCAAACGTACTGTGGAGTGGCGAATACACCAGAAAACGTGTTTCTCGCATTAAATAGCTCGAAAAGAGCGATCTAGATGATTCTGCATACCTCTGACTGAAGTCTCACCAAGGTTATCGCAGAAAATCCATATCTCAGCTTGAAACATCACGAAAATTAAGATGTCGCCGGTTCTGCATATCAAACGCACTGTGGAGTCGTGAAAACAACCAGACAACGTGTTTCTCGCATTAAATAGCTCGGAAAGAGCGATCTCGAAGATTCTGCATACTTCTGACGGAAGTCTCACCAAGATTATCGTAGAAAATGCATATCTCAGGTTGAAATCTCACGAAAATCAAGATGTCGCCGGTTCTGCATATCAAACGCACTGCGGAGTGGTGAAAACAACAGATAACGTGTTTCTCGCATTAAATAGCTCGAAAAGAGGGGTCCCGATGATTCTGCATACTACTGACAGAAGACTCACCTAGATTATCGACGAAAATGCATATCTCAGGTTGAAATCTCACGAAAATCTAGATGTCGCCGGTTCTGGATATCAAACGCACTGTGGTGTCGTGAAAACACTAGAAAACTTGATTTTTCCCATTAAATAGCTTGAACAGAGCGATCTAGATGATTCTGCATACTTCTGACTGAAGTGTCACCAAGATTATCGCAGAAAATCCATATCTCAGCTTGAAACATCACGAAAATTAAGATGTCGCCGGTTCTGCATATCAAACGCACTGTGGAGTCGTGAAAACAACCAGACAACGTGTTTCTCGCATTAAATAGCTCGAAAATAGCGATCCCGATGATTCTGCATACTTCTGACAGAAGTCTCACCAAGATTATCGCAGAAAATGCATATCTCAGCTTGAAACCTCACGAAAATCAAGATGTCGCCGGTTCTGCAAATCAAACGCACTGTGGAGTGGTGAAAACAACCAGATAACGTGTTTCTCGCATTAAATAGCTCGAGAAGTGCGATCCCGATGATTATGCATACTTCTGACAGAAGTCTCACCAAGATAATCGCAGAAAATGCATATCTCAGCTTGAAACCTCACGAAAACCAAGTTATCTCCGGTTCTGCACATCAAACGTACTGTGGAGTGGTGAAAACACCAGAAAACGTGTTTCTCGCATTATGTAGCTCGAAAGGAGCGTTCTCGAAGATTCTGCATACTTCTGACAGAAGTCTCACCAAGATTATCGACTAAAATGCATATCTCAGGTTGAAATCTCACGAAATTCAAGATGTCGCCTGTTCTGGATATCAAACGCACTGTGGTGCCGTGAAAACACCAGATAACGTGTTTCTCACATTAAATAGCTCGAAAAGAGCGATCTCGAAGATTCTGCATACTTCTGACGGAAGTCTCACCAAGATTATCGTAGAAAATGCATATCTCAGGTTGAAATCTCACGAAAATCAAGATGTCGCCGGTTCTGCATATCAAACGCACTGCGGAGTGGTGAAAACAACAGATAACGTGTTTCTCGCATTAAATAGCTCGAAAAGAGGGGTCCCGATGATTCTGCATACTACTGACAGAAGACTCACCTAGATTATCGACGAAAATGCATATCTCAGGTTGAAATCTCACGAAAATCTAGATGTAGCCGGTTCTGGATATCAAACGCACTGCGGTGTCGTGAAAACACTAGAAAACTTGATTTTTCGCATTAAATAGCTTGAAAAGAGCGATCTAGATGATTCTGCATACTTCTGACTGAAGTGTCACCAAGATTATCGCAGAAAATCCATACCTCAGCTTGAAACATCACGAAAATTAAGATGTCGCCGGTTCTGCATATCAAACGCACTGTGGAGTCCTGAAAACAACCAGACAACGTGTTTCTCGCATTAAATAGCTCGATAAGAGCGATCCCGATGATTCTGCATACTTCTGACAGAAGTCTCACCAAGATTATCGCAGAAAATGCATATCTCAGCTTGAAACCTCAAGAAAATCAAGATGTCGCCGGTACTGCAAATCAAACGCACTGTGGAGTGGTGAAAACAACCAGATAACGTGTTTCTCGCATTAAATAGCTCGAGAAGTGCGATCCCGATGATTATGCATACTTCTGACAGAAGTCTCACCAAGATAATCGCAGAAAATGCATATCTCAGCTTGAAACCTCACGAAAACCAAGTTATCTCCGGTTCTGCACATCAAACGTACTGCGGAGTGGTGAAAACACCAGAAAACGTGTTTCTCGCATTAAGTAGCTCGAAAAGAGCGTTCTCGAAGATTCTGCATACTTGTGACAGAAGTCTCACCAAGATTATCGTAGAAAATGCATATCTCAGTATGAAACCCGACCGAAACCATGATATCGCCGGTTCTGCATGTCAAACGTACTGTGGAGTGGCGAATACACCAGAAAACGTGTTTCTCGCATTAAATAGCTCGAAAAGAGCGATCTAGATGATTCTGCATTCTTCTGACAGAAGACTCACCAAGATTATCGCAGAAAATGCATATCTCAGCTTGAAACCTCAAGAAAATCAAGATGTCGCCGGTACTGCAAATCAAACGCACTGTGGAGTGGTGAAAACAACCAGATAACGTGTTTCTCGCATTAAATAGCTCGAGAAGTGCGATCCCGATGATTATGCATACTTCTGACAGAAGTCTCACCAAGATAATCGCAGAAAATGCATATCTCAGCTTGAAACCTCACGAAAACCAAGTTATCTCCGGTTCTGCACATCAAACGTACTGCGGAGTGGTGAAAACACCAGAAAACGTGTTTCTCGCATTAAGTAGCTCGAAAAGAGCGTTCTCGAAGATTCTGCATACTTGTGACAGAAGTCTCACCAAGATTATCGTAGAAAATGCATATCTCAGTATGAAACCCGACCGAAACCATGATATCGCCGGTTCTGCATGTCAAACGTACTGTGGAGTGGCGAATACACCAGAAAACGTGTTTCTCGCATTAAATAGCTCGAAAAGAGCGATCTAGATGATTCTGCATTCTTCTGACAGTAGACTCACCAAGATTATCGCAGAAAATGCATATCTCAGCTGGAAACACCACGAAAATCAAGATATCGCCGGTTCTGCATATCAAACGCACTGTGGAGTGGTGAAAACACCAGATATCGTGTTTGTCGCATTAAGTAGCTCGAAAAGAGCGATCTCGAAGATTCTGCATACTTCTGACAGAAGTCTCACCAAGATTATCGTAGAAAATGCATATCTCAGCTTGAAACCCGACGAAATCCAAGATATCGCCGGTTCTGCATATCAAACGCACTGTGGAATGTTGAAAACACCAGAAAACTTGTTTTTTCGCATTAAATAGCTTGAAAAGAGCGATCTAGATGATTCTGCATACTTCTGACTGAAGTCTCACCAAGATTATCGCAGAAAATCCATATCTCAGCTGGAAAACATCACGAAAATCAAGATGTCGCCGGTTCTGCATATCAAACGCACTGTGGAGTCGTGAAAACAACCAGACAACGTGTTTCTCGCATTAAATAGCTCGAAAAGTGCGATCCCGATGATTCTGCATACTTCTGACAGAAGTCTCACCAAGATTATCGTTGAAAATGCACATCTCAGCTTGATACCCGACGAAAGCCAAGATGTCGCTGTTTCTGCATATCAAACGCACTGTGGAGTGGTGAAAACACCAGATAACGTGTTTCTCGCATTATGTAGCTCGAAAAGAGCGTTCTCGAAGATTCTGCATACTTCTGACAGAAGTCTCACCAAGATTATCGAAGAAAATGCATATCTCAACTTGAAACCCGACCGAAACAAAGATATCTCCGGTTCTGCATGTCAAACGTACTGTGGAGTGGTGAATACACCAGAAAACGTGTTTCTCGCATTAAATAGCTCGAAAAGAGCGATCTAGATGATTCTACATACTTCTGACCGAAGACTCACCAAGATTATCGCAGAAAATGCATATCTCAGCTTGAAACATCACGAAAATCAAGATGTCGCCGGTTCTGCATATCAAACGCACTGTGAAGTCGTGAAAACAACCAGACAACGTGTTTCTCACATTAAATAGCTCGCAAAGAGCGATCCCGATGATTCTGCATACTTCTGACAGAAGTCTCACCAAGATTATCGTTGAAAATGCACATCTCAGCTTGAAACCCGACGAAATCCAAGATGTCGGCGGTTCTGCATATCAAACGCAATGTGGAGTGGTGAAAACACCAGATAACGTGTTTCTCGCATTAAATAGCTCGAAAAAAGGGATCTCGATGATTCTGCATACTTCTGACAGAAGACTCACCAAGATCATCGCAGAAAATGCATATCTCAGCTGGAAACACCACGAAAATCGAGATATCGCCGGTTCTGCATATAAAACGCACTGTGGAATGTTGAAAACACCAGAAAACTTGTTTTTTCGCATTAAATAGCTCGAAAAGAGCGATCTCGAAGATTCTGCATACTTCTGACAGAAGTCTCACAAAGATTAACGTAGAAAATGCATATCTCAGCTTGAAACACGACGAAATCCAAGATGTCGCCGGTTCTGCATATCAAACGCACTGTGGAGTTGTGAAAACACCAGATAACGTGTTTCTCGCATTATGTAGCTCGAAAAGAGCGTTCTCGAAGATTCTGCATACTTCTGACAGAAGTCTCACCAAGATTATCGAAGAAAATGCATATCTCAACTTGAAACCCGACCGAAACAAAGATATCTCCGGTTCTGCATGTCAAACGTACTGTGGAGTGGTGAATGCACCAGAAAACTTGTTTTATTCGCATTAGATAGCTCGAAACGGGCGATCTATATGGTTCTGCATACTTCTGACAGAAGTCTCACCAAGATTATCGCAGAAAATGCATACCGCAGCTTGAAATCTCACGAAAATCAAGATGTCGCCGCTTCTGCATATCAAACGCACTGTGGAGTGGTGAAAACAACCAGATAACGTGTTTCCCGAATTAAACAGCTCGAAAAGAGCGATCTAGATGATTCTGCATACTTCTGACTGAAGTCGCACCAAGATTATCATAGACAATCTATATCTCAGCTAGAAACCTCACGAAAATCAAGATGTCGCCGGTTCTGCATATCAAACGCACTGTGGAATGTTGAAAACACCAGAAAACTTGTTTTTTCGCATTAAATAGCTTGAAAAGAGCGATCTAGATGATTCTGCATACTTCTGACTGAAGTCTCACCAAGATTATCGCAGAAAATCCATATCTCAGCTTGAAACATCACGAACATTAAGATGTCGCTGGTTCTGCATATCAAACGCACTGTGGAGTCGTGAAAACAACCAGACAACGTGTTTCTCGCATTAAATAGCTCGCAAAGAGCGATCCCGATGATTCTGCATACTTCTGACAGAAGTCTCACCAAGATTATCGTTGAAAATGCACATCTCAGCTTGAAACCCGACGAAATCCAAGATGTCGGCGGTTCTGCATATCAAACGCAATGTGGAGTGGTGAAAACACCAGATAACGTGTTTCTCGCATTAAATAGCTCGAAAAAAGGGATCTCGATGATTCTGCATACTTCTGACAGAAGACTCACCAAGATCATCGCAGAAAATGCATATCTCAGCTGGAAACACCACGAAAATCAAGATATCGCCGGTTCTGCATATCAAACGCACTGTGGAGTGGTGAAAACACCAGATATCGTGTTTCTCGCATTAAGTAGCTCGAAAAGAGCGATCTCGAAGATTCTGCATACTTCTGACAGAAGTCTCACCATGATTATCGTAGAAAATGCATATCTCAGCTTGAAACCCGACGAAATCCAAGATGTCGGCGGTTCTGCATATCAAACGCAATGTGGAGTGGTGAAAACACCAGATAACGTGTTTCTCGCATTAAATAGCTCGAAAAAAGGGATCTCGATGATTCTGCATACTTCTGACAGAAGACTCACCAAGATCATCGCAGAAAATGCATATCTCAGCTGGAAACACCACGAAAATCAAGATATCGCCGGTTCTGCATATAAAACGCACTGTGGAATGTTGAAAACACCAGAAAACTTGTTTTTTCGCATTAAATAGCTCGAAAAGAGCGATCTCGAAGATTCTGCATACTTCTGACAGAAGTCTCACAAAGATTAACGTAGAAAATGCATATCTCAGCTTGAAACCCGACGAAATCCAAGATGTCGCCGGTTCTGCATATCAAACGCACTGTGGAGTTGTGAAAACACCAGATAACGTGTTTCTCGCATTATGTAGCTCGAAAAGAGCGTTCTAGAAGATTCTGCATACTTCTGACAGAAGTCTCACCAAGATTATCGAAGAAAATGCATATCTCAACTTGAAACCCGACCGAAACAAAGATATCTCCGGTTCTGCATGTCAAACGTACTGTGGAGTGGTGAATGCACCAGAAAACTTGTTTTTTTCGCATTAGATAGCTCGAAACGGGCGATCTATATGGTTCTGCATACTTCTGACAGAAGTCTCACCAAGATTATCGCAGAAAATGCATACCGCAGCTTGAAATCTCACGAAAATCAAGATGTCGCCGCTTCTGCATATCAAACGCACTGTGGAGTGGTGAAAACAACCAGATAACGTGTTTCCCGAATTAAACAGCTCGAAAAGAGCGATCTAGATGATTCTGCATACTTCTGACTGAAGTCGCACCAAGATTATCATAGACAATCTATATCTCAGCTAGAAACCTCACGAAAATCAAGATGTCGCCGGTTCTGCATATCAAACGCACTGTGGAATGTTGAAAACACCAGAAAACTTGTTTTTTCGCATTAAATAGCTTGAAAAGAGCGATCTAGATGATTCTGCATACTTCTGACTGAAGTCTCACCAAGATTATCGCAGAAAATCCATATCTCAGCTTGAAACATCACGAACATTAAGATGTCGCTGGTTCTGCATATCAAACGCACTGTGGAGTCGTGAAAACAACCAGACAACGTGTTTCTCGCATTAAATAGCTCGCAAAGAGCGATCCCGATGATTCTGCATACTTCTGACAGAAGTCTCACCAAGATTATCGTTGAAAATGCACATCTCAGCTTGAAACCCGACGAAATCCAAGATGTCGGCGGTTCTGCATATCAAACGCAATGTGGAGTGGTGAAAACACCAGATAACGTGTTTCTCGCATTAAATAGCTCGAAAAAAGGGATCTCGATGATTCTGCATACTTCTGACAGAAGACTCACCAAGATCATCGCAGAAAATGCATATCTCAGCTGGAAACACCACGAAAATCAAGATATCGCCGGTTCTGCATATCAAACGCACTGTGGAGTGGTGAAAACACCAGATATCGTGTTTCTCGCATTAAGTAGCTCGAAAAGAGCGATCTCGAAGATTCTGCATACTTCTGACAGAAGTCTCACCATGATTATCGTAGAAAATGCATATCTCAGCTTGAAACCCGACGAAATCCAAGATGTCGGCGGTTCTGCATATCAAACGCAATGTGGAGTGGTGAAAACACCAGATAACGTGTTTCTCGCATTAAATAGCTCGAAAAAAGGGATCTCGATGATTCTGCATACTTCTGACAGAAGACTCACCAAGATCATCGCAGAAAATGCATATCTCAGCTGGAAACACCACGAAAATCAAGATATCGCCGGTTCTGCATATAAAACGCACTGTGGAATGTTGAAAACACCAGAAAACTTGTTTTTTCGCATTAAATAGCTCGAAAAGAGCGATCTCGAAGATTCTGCATACTTCTGACAGAAGTCTCACAAAGATTAACGTAGAAAATGCATATCTCAGCTTGAAGCCCGACGAAATCCAAGATGTCGCCGGTTCTGCATATCAAACGCACTGTTTAGTTGTGAAAACACCAGATAACGTGTTTCTCGCATTATGTAGCTCGAAAAGAGCGTTCTCGAAGATTCTGCATACTTCTGACAGAAGTCTCACCAAGATTATCGTAGAAAATGCATATCTCAACTTGAAACCCGACCGAAACAAAGATATCTCCGGTTCTGCATGTCAAACGTACTGTGGAGTGGTGAATACACCAGAAAACGTGTTTCTCGCATTAAATAGCTCGAAAAGAGCGATCTAGATGATTCTACATACTTCTGACAGAAGACTCACCAAGATTATCGCAGAAAATGCATATCTCAGTTTGAACCCCGACGAAATCCAAGATGTCGCAGTTTCTGCATATCAAACGCACTGTGGAGTCGTGAAAACATCCAGACAACGTGTTTCTCGCATTAAATAGCTCGAAAAGAGCGATCCCGATGATTCTGCATACTTCTGACAGAAGTCTCACCAAGATTATCGTTGAAAATGCATATCTCAGCTTGATGCCCGACGAAAGCCAAGATGTCGCCGGTTCTGCATATCAAACGCACTGTGGAGTGGTGAAAACACCAGATAACGTGTTTCTCGCATTATGTAGCTCGAAAAGAGCGTTCTCGAAGATTCTGCATACTTCTGACAGAAGTCTCTCCAAGATTCTCGTAGAAAATACCAAATCTCAGCTTGAAACCCGACCGAAACAAAGATATCTCTGGTTCTGCATGTCAAACGTACTGTGGAGTGGTGAATACACCAGAAAACGTGTTTCTCGCATTAAATAGCTCGAAAAGAGCGATCCAGATGGTTCTACATACTTCTGACAGAAGACTTACAAAGATTATCGCAGAAAATGCATATCTCAGCTGGAAACACCACGAAAATCAAGATATCGCCGGTTCTGCATATCAAACGCACTGTGGAATGTTGAAAACACCAGAAAACTTGTTTTTTCGCATTAAATAGCTCGAAACGAGCGATCTAGATGATTCTGCATACTTCTGACTGAAGTCTCACCAATATTATGTCAGAAAATGCATATCTCAGCTTGAAACCTCACGAAAATCAAGATGTTGCCGGTTCTGCATATCAAACGCACTGTGGAGTGTTGAAAACACCAGATATCGTGTTTCGAGCAATAAGTAGCTCGAAAAAAGGGATCTCGATGACTCTGCATACTTCTGACAGAAGACTCACCAAGATCATCGCAGAAAATGCATATCTCAGCTGGAAACACCACGAAAATCAACATATCGCCGGTTCTGCATATAAAACGCACTGTGTAATGTTGAAAACACCAGAAAATTTGTTTTTTCGCATTAAATAGCTTGAAAAGTGCGATCTAGATGATTCTGTATACTTCTGACTGAAGTCTCACCAAGATTATCGCAGAAAATCCATATCTCAGCTTGAAACCTCACGAAAACCAAGTTATCTCCGGTTCTGCACATCAAACGTACTGTGGAGTGGTGAATACACCAGAAAACGTGTTTCTCGCATTAACTAGCTCGAAAAGAGCGATCTAGATGATTCTGCATACTTCTGACAGAAGACTCACCAAGATTATCGCAGAGAATGCATATCTCAGTATGAACCCCGACGAAATCCAAGATGTCGCCGGTTCTGTATATCAAACGCACTGTGGAGTGGTGAAAACACCAGATATCGTGTTTCGCGCAATAAGTAGCTCGAAAAAAGGGATCTCGATGACTCTGCATACTTCTGACAGAAGACTCACCAAGATCATCGCAGAAAATGCATATCTCAGCTGGAAACACCACGTAAATCAACATATCGCCGGTACTGTATATCAAACGCACTGTGGAGTGGTGAAAACACCAGATATCGTGTTTCGCGCAATAAGTAGCTGGAAAAAAGGGATCTCGATGACTCTACATACTTCTGACAGAAGTCTCACCAAGATTATCGCAGAAAATCCATATCTCAGCTTGAAACCTCACGAAAACCAAGTTATCTCCGGTTCTGCACATCAAACGTACTGTGGAGTGGTGAATACACCAGAAAACGTGTTTCTCGCATTAACTAGCTCGAAAAGAGCGATCTAGATGATTCTGCATACTTCTGACAGAAGACTAACCAAGATTATCGCAGAGAATGCATATCTCAGTATGAACCCCGACGAAATCCAAGATGTCGCCGGTTCTGTATATCAAACGCACTGTGGAGTGGTGAAAACACCAGATATCGTGTTTCGCGCAATAAGTAGCTTGAAAACAGCGATCTAGATGATTCTGCATACTTCTGACAGAAGACTCACCAAGATTATCGCAGAAAATGCATATCTCAGCTTGAAATCTCACGAAAATCAAGATGTCGCCGCTTCTGCATATCAAACGCACTGTGGAGTGGTGAAAACAACCAGATAACGTGTTTCCCGAATTAAACAGCTCGAAAAGAGCGATCTAGATGATTCTGCATACTTCTGACAGAAGACTCACCAAGATTATCGCAGAAAATCCATATCTCAGCTTGAAACATCACGAAAATTAAGATGTCGCTGGTTCTGCATATCAAACGCACTGTGGAGTCGTGAAAACAACCAGACAACGTGTTTCTCGCATTAAATAGCTCGCAAAGAGCGATCCCGATGATTCTGCATACTTCTGACAGAAGTCTCACCAAGATTATCGTTGAAAATGCACAATTCAGCTTGAAACCCGACGAAATCCAAGATGTCGGCGGTTCTGCATATCAAACGCAATGTGGAGTGGTGAAAACACCAGATAACGTGTTTCTCGCATTAAATAGCTCGAAAAAAGGGATCTCGATGATTCTGCATACTTCTGACAGAAGACTCACCAAGATCATCGCAGAAAATGCATATCTCAGCTGGAAACACCACGAAAATCAAGATATCGCCGGTTCTGCATATAAAACGCACTGTGGAATGTTGAAAACACCAGAAAACTTGTTTTTTCGCATTAAATAGCTCGAAAAGAGCGATCTCGAAGATTCTGCATACTTCTGACAGAAGTCTCACAAAGATTAACGTAGAAAATGCATATCTCAGCTTGAAACCCGACGAAATCCAAGATGTCGCCGGTTCTGCATATCAAACGCACTGTTTAGTCGTGAAAACATCCAGACAACGTGTTTCTCGCATTAAATATCTCGAAAAGAGCGATCCCGATGATTCTGCATACTTCTGACAGAAGACTCACCAAGATTATCGCAGAAAATGCATATCTCAGCTGGAAACACAACGAAAATCAAGATATCGCCGGTTCTGCATATAAAACGCGCTGTGAAATGTTGAAAACACCAGAAAACTTGTTTTTTCGCATTACATAGCTTGAAAACAGCGATCTAGATGATTCTGCATACTTCTGACAGAAGACTCACCAAGATTATCGCAGAAAATGCATATCTCAGCTTGAAATCTCACGAAAATCAAGATGTCGCCGCTTCTGCATATCAAACGCACTGTGGAGTGGTGAAAACAACCAGATAACGTGTTTCTCGCATTATGTAGCTCGAAAAGAGCGTTCTCGAAGATTCTGCATACTTCTGACAGAAGTCTCTCCTAGATTATCGTAGAAAATACCATATCTCAGCTTGAAACCCGACCGAAACAAAGATATCTCTGGTTCTGCATGTCAAACGTACTGTGGAGTGGTGAATACACCAGAAAACGTGTTTCTCGCATTAAATAGCTCGAAAAGAGCGATCCAGATGGTTCTACATACTTCTGACAGAAGACTTACCAAGATTATCGCAGAAAATGCATATCTCAGCTGGAAACACCACGAAAATCAAGATATCGCCGGTTCTGCATATCAAACGCACTGTGGAGTGGTGAAAACACCAGATATCGTGTTTCTCGCATTAAATAGCTCGCAAAGAGGGATCTCGATGATTCTGCATACTTCTGACAGAAGACTCACCAAGATTATCGCAGAAAATGCATATCTCAGCTGGAAACACAACGAAAATCAAGATATCGCCGGTTCTGCATATAAAACGCGCTGTGGAATGTTGAAAACACCAGAAAACTTGTTTTTTCGCATTACATAGCTTGAAAACAGCGATCTAGATGATTCTGCATACTTCTGACAGAAGACTCACCAAGATTATCGCAGAAAATACATATCTCAGCTGGAAACACCACGAAAATCAAGATATCGCCGGTTCTGCATATCACACGCACTGTGGAATGTTGAAAACACCAGAAAACTTGTTTTTTCGCATTAAATAGCTCGAAACGAGCGATCTAGATGATTCTGCATACTTCTGACTGAAGTCTCACCAATATTATGTCAGTAAATGCATATCTCAGCTTGAAACCTCACGAAAATCAAGATGTTGCCGGTTCTGCATATCAAACGCACTGTGGAGTGGTGAAAACACCAGATATCGTGTTTCTCGCATTATGTAGCTCGAAAAGAGCGTTCTCAAAGATTCTGCATACTTCTGACAGAAGTCTCACCAAGATTATCGCAGAAAATGCATATCTCAGCTTGAAAACCCACGAAAAGCAAGATTTCGCCGGTTCTGCATGTCAAACGTACTGTGGAGTGGTGAATACATCAGAAAACGTGTTTCTCGCATTAAATAGCTCGAAAAAAGGGATCTCGATGTTTCTGCATACTTCTGACAGAAGACTCACCAAGATTATCGCAGAAAATGCATATCTCAGCTGGAAACACAACGAAAATCAAGATATCGCCGGTTCTGCATATAAAACGCGCTGTGGAATGTTGAAAACACCAGAAAACTTGTTTTTTCGCATTACATAGCTTGAAAACAGCGATCTAGTTGATTCTGCATACTTCTGACTGAAGTGTCACCAAGATTATCGCAGAAAATCCATATCTCAGCTTGAAACATCACGAAAATTAAGATGTCGCCGGTTCTGCATATCAAACGCACTGTGGAGTCGTGAAAACAACCACAAAACGTGTTTCTCGCATTAAATAGGTCGAAAAGAGCGATCCCGATGATTATGCATACTTCTGACAGAAGTCTCACCAAGATTATCGCAGAAAATGCATATCTCAGCTTGAAACCTCACGAAAATCAAGATGTCGCCGGTTCTGCATATAAAACGCACTGTGGAATGTTGAAAACACCAGAAAACTTGTTTTTTCACATTAATTAGCTCGAAAAGAGCGATCTAAATGATTCTGCATACTTCTGACTGAAGTGTCACGAAGATTATCGCAGAAAATCCATATCTCAGCTTGAAACCTCACGAAAACCAAGTTATCTCCGGTTCTGCACAGCAAACGTACTGTGGAGTGGTGAATACACCAGAAAACGTGTTTCTCGCATTAACTAGCTCGAAAAGAGCGATCTAGATGATTCTGCATACTTCTGACAGAAGACTCACCAAGATTATCGCAGAGAATGCATATCTCAGTATGAACCCCGACGAAATCCAAGATGTCTCCGGTTCTGTATATCAAACGCACTGTGGAGTGGTGAAAACACCAGATATCGTGTTTCGCGCAATAAGTAGCTCGAAAAAAGGGATCTCGATGACTCTGCATACTTCTGACAGAAGACTCACCAAGATCATCGCAGAAAATGCATATCTCAGCTGGAAACACCACGAAAATCAACATATCGCCGGTTCTGTATATCAAACGCACTGTGGAGTGGTGAAAACACCTGATATCGTGTTTCGCGCAATAAGTAGCTGGAAAAAAGGGATCTCGATGACTCTGCATACTTCTGACAGAAGTCTCACCAAGATTATCGCAGAAAATCCATATCTCAGCTGGAAACACCACGAAAATCAACATATCGCCGGATATGCATATAAAACGCACTGTGGAATGTTGAAAACACCAGAAAATTTGTTTTTTCGCATTAAATACCTTGAAAAGAGCGATCTAGATGATTCTGTATACTTCTGACAGAAGACTCACCAAGATTATCGCAGAAAATGCATATCTCAGCTGGAAACACAACGAAAATCAAGATATCGCCGGTTCTGCATATAAAACGCGCTGTGGAATGTTGAAAACACCAGAAAACTTGTTTTTTCGCATTACATAGCTTGAAAACAGCGATCTAGATGATTCTGCATACTTCTGACAGAAGACTCACCAAGATTATCGCAGAAAATGCATATCTCAGCTGGAAACACCACGAAAATCAAGATATCGCCGGTTCTGCATATCACACGCACTGTGGAATGTTGAAAACACCAGAAAACTTGTTTTTTCGCATTAAATAGCTCGAAACGAGTGATCTAGATGATTCTGCATCCTTCTGACTGAAGTCTCACCAATATTATGTCAGAAA
>CATORF010000924.1:836200-858200 GCA_951804975.1 Anthophora plumipes
TGAGAAGTATGCAGAATCATCGAAATCGCTCTTTTGGAGCTATTTAACGCGAGGAACACGTTATCTGGTGTTGTCACCACTCAACAGTGCGGTTGATATGCAGAACCGGAGATATCTTGGCTTTCGGGGAGCTTCAAGCTGAGATTTGCATTTTCTGCGATAATCTTGGTGACGCTTCTGTGAGAAGTATGCAGAATCATCGAAATCGCTCTTTTGGAGCTATTTAATGCGACAAACACGTTATCTGGTGTTTTCACCACTCCACAGTGCGTTTGATATGCAGAACCGGAGTTATCTTTGTTTTCGTGGGGTTTCAAGCTGAGATATGCATTTTCTGGGATAAACTTGGTGGTTCTTCTGTGAGAAGTATGCAGAATCATCGGAATCGCTCTTTTGGAGCTATTTAATGCGACAAACACGTTATCTGGTGTTTTCACCACTCCACAGTGCGTTTGATATGCAGAACCGGAGTTATCTTTGTTTTCGTGGGGATTCAAGCTGAGATATGCATTTTCTGCGATAATCTTGGTGAGGCTGCTGTGAGAAGTATGCAGAATCATCGAAATCGCTCTTTTGGAGCTATTTAATGCGAGGAACACGTTATCTGGTGTTTCCACCACTCCACAGTGCGTTTGATATGCAGAACCGTAGATATCCTGGTTTTCGTGGGGTTTCAAGCTGAGATATGCATTTTCTGGGATAAACTTGGTGGTTCTTCTGTGAGAAGTATGCAGAATCATCGGAATCGCTCTTTTGGAGCTATTTAATGCGACAAACACGTTATCTGGTGTGTTCACCACTCCACAGTGCGTTTGATATGCAGAACCGGAGATATCTTGGTTTTCGTGGGGCTTCAAGCTGAGATATGCATTTTCTGCGATAATCTTGATGACGCTTCTGTGAGAAGTATGCAGAATCATCGAAATCGCTCTTTTGGAGGCATTTAATGCGAGGAACACGTTATCTGGTGTTGTCACCACTCCACAGTGCGTTTGATATGCAGAACCGAAGATATCCTGGTTTTCGTGGGGTTTCAAGCTGAGATATGCATTTTCTGGGATAATCTTGGTGGTTCTTCGGTGAGAAGTATACAGAATCACCGAAATCGCTGTTTTGGAGCTATTTAATGCGAGGAACACGTTGTCTGGTGTTGTCACCACTCCACAGTGCGTTTGATAAGCAGAACCGGAGATATCCTGGTTTTCATGGGGTTTCAAGCTGAGATATGCATTTTCTCGGATAAACTTGGTGGTTCTTCTGTGAGAAGTATGCAGAATCATCGAAATCGCTCTTCTGGAGCTATTCAATGCGAGGAACACGTTATCTGGTGTTTTCACCACTCCACAGTGCGTTTGATATGCAGAACCGGAGATATCTTGGTTTTCGTGGGGCTTCAAGCTGAGATTTGCATTTTCTGCTATAATCTTGGTGACGCTTCTGTGAGAAGTATGCAGAATCATCGAAATCGCTCTTTTGGAGCTACTTAATGCGAGGGACACGTTATCTGGTGTTGTCACCACTCCACAGTGCGTTTGATATGCAGAACCGGAGATGTCCTGGTTTTCGTGGGGTTTCAAGCTGAGATATGCATTTTCTGGGATAATCTTGGTGGTTCTTCGGTGAGAAGTATGCAGAATCATCGAAATCGCTCTTTTGGAGCTATTTAATGCGACAAACACGTTATCTGGTGTTTTCGCCACTCCACAGTGCGTTTGATATGCAGAACCGGAGATATCTTGGTTTTCGTTGGGCTTCAAGCTGAGATATGCATTTTCTGGGATAATCTTGGTGAGGCTGCTGAGCGAAGTATGCAGAATCATCGAAATCGCTCTTTTGGAGCTATTTAATGCGAGAAACACGTTATCTGGTGTTTTCACCACTCTGCAGTGCGTTTGATATGCAGAACTGGAGGTATCTTGGTTTTCGTGGGGCTTCAAGCTGAGATATGCATTTTCTGGGACAATCACAGTGGTTCTTCTGTGAGAAGTATGCAGAATCATCGAAATGGCCCTTTGGAGCTATTTTTCGCGAGAAACACGTTATCTGGTGTTGTCACCACTCCACAATGCTTTTGATATGCAGAACCGTAGATATCCTGGTTTTCGTGGGGTTTCAAGCTGAGATATGCATTTTCTGGGATAAACTTGGTGGTTCTTCTGTGAGAAGTATGCAGAATCATAGAAATCGCTCTTTTGGAGCTATTTAATGCGACAAACACGTTATCTGGTGTTTTCACCACTCCACAGTGCGTTTGATATGCAGAAGCGGAGATATCTTGGTTTTCGTGGGGCAACAACCTGAGATATGCATTTTCTGCGATAATCTTGATGACGCTTCTGTGAGAAGTATGCAGAATCATCGAAATCGCTCTTTTGGAGCTATTTAATGCGAGGAACACGTTATCTGGTGTTGTCACCACTCCACAGTGCGTTTGATAAGCAGAACCGGAGATATCCTGGTTTTCGTGGGGTTTCAAGCTGAGATATGCATTTTCTGGGATAATCTTGGTGGTTCTTCGGTGAGAAGTATGCAGAATCACCGAAATCGCTCTTTTGGAGCTATTTAATGCGAGGAACACGTTATCTGGTGTTGTCACCACTCAACAGTGCGGTTGATATGCAGAACCGGAGATATCTTGGCTTTCGTGGGGCTTCAAGCTGAGATTTGCATTTTCTGCGATAATCTTGGTGACGCTTCTGTGAGAAGTATGCAGAATCATCGAAATCGTTCTTTTGGAGCTATTTAATGCGAGGAACACGTTATCTGGTGTTGTC
Organism: Anthophora plumipes; assembly: GCA_951804975.1. Lineage (NCBI taxonomy): Eukaryota > Metazoa > Arthropoda > Insecta > Hymenoptera > Apidae > Anthophora > Anthophora plumipes. Next base: position 838,975 of record CATORF010000924.1, read on the forward strand.
ACCAATCCACAGTGCGTTTCATATGCAGAACCGTAGATATCCTGGTTTTCGTGGGGTTTCAAGCTGAGATATGCATTTTCAGGGATAAACTTGGCGGTTCATCTGTGAGAAGTATGCAGAATCATCGAAATCGCTCTTTTGGAGCTATTTAATGCGAGGATCACGTTATCTGGTGTTGTCACCACTCCACAGTGCGTTTGATATGCAGAACCGTAGATATCCTGGTTTTCGTGGGGTTTCAAGCTGAGATATGCATTTTCTGGGATAATCTTGGTGGTTCTTCGGTGAGAAGTATGCAGAATCATCGAAATCGCTCTTTTGGAACTATTTAATGCGACAAGCACGTTATCTGGTGTTTTCACCACTCAACAGTGCGGTTGATATGCAGAACCGGAGATATCTTGGCTTTCGTGGGGCTTCAAGCTGAGATTTGCATTTTCTGCGATAATCTTGGTGACGCTGCTGTGAGAAGTATGCAGAATCATCGAAATCGCTCTTTTGGAGCTGTTTAATGCGAGGAACACGTTATCTGGTGTTGTCACCACTCCACAGTGCGTTTGATATGCAGAACCGTAGATATCCAGGTTTTCGTGGGGCTTCATGCTGAGATATGCATTTTCTGCGATAATCTTGATGACGCTTCTGTGAGAAGTATGCAGAATCATCGAAATCGCTCTTTTGGAGCTATTTAATGCGAGGAACACGTTATCTGGTGTTGTCACCACTGCACTGTGCGGTTGATATGCAGAACCGGAGATATCTTCGTTTTCGTGGGGCTTCAAGCTGAGATATGCATTTTCTGGGATAAACTTGGTGGTTCTTCTGTGAGAAGTATGCAGAATCATTGGAATCGTTCTTTTGGAGCTATTCAATGCGACAAACACGTTATCTGGTGTTTTCACCACACCACAGTGCGTTTGATATGCTGAACCGGAGTTATCTTTGTTTTCGTGGGGTTTCAAGCTGAGATATGCATTTTCTGGGATAAACTTGGTGGTTCTTCTGTGAGAAGTATGCAGAATCATTGGAATCGCTCTTTTGGAGCTATTCAATGCGACAAACACGTTATCTGGTGTTTTCACCACACCACAGTGCGTTTGATATGCAGAACCGGAGTTATCTTTGTTTTCGTGGGGATTCAAGCTGAGATATGCATTTTCTGCGATAATCTTGGTGAGGCTGCTGTGAGAAGTATGCAGAAACATCAAAATCGCTCTTTTGGAGCTATTTAATGCGAGACACACGTTATCTGGTGTTTTCACCACTCCACAGTGCGTTTGATATGCAGAACCGGAGATATCTTGGTTTTCGTGGGGTTTCAAGCTGAGATATGCATTTTCTGGGATATTCTTGGTGGTTCTTCGGTGAGAAGTATTCAGAATCATCGTAATCGCTCATCTGGAGCTATTTAATGAGAGGAACACATTATCTGGTGTTGTCACCAATCCACAGTGCTTTTGATATGCAGAACCGTAGATATCCTGGTTTTCGTGGGGTTTCAAGCTGAGATATGCATTTTCTGGGATAAACTTGGTGGTTCTTCTGTGAGAAGTATGCAGAATCATCGAAATCGCACTTTTGGAGCTATTTAAATCGACAAACACGTTATCTGGTGTTTTCACCACTCCACAGTGCGTTTGATATGCAGAACCGGAGTTATCTTTGTTTTCGTGGTGATTCAAGCTGAGATATGCATTTTCTGCGATAAACTTGGTGGTTCTTCTGTGAGAAGTATGCAGAATCATCGAAATCGCTCTTTTGGAGCTATTTAATGCGACAAGCACGTTATCTGGTGTTTTCACCACTCCACAGTGCGTTTGATATGCAGCACCGGAGTTATCTTTGTTTTCGTGGGGATTCAAGCTGAGATATGCATTTTCTGCGATAATCTTGGCGGTTCATCTGTGAGAAGTATGCAGAATCATCGAAATCGCTCTTTTGGAGCTATTTAATGCGAGAAACGCGTTATCTGGTGTTTTCACCACTCCACAGTGCGTTTGATATACAGAACCGGAGATATCTTGGTTTTCGTGGGCTTCAAGCTGAGATATGCATTTTCTGCGATAAACTTGGTGGTTCTTCTGTGAGAAGTATGCAGAATCATCGAAATCGCTCTTTTGGAGCTATTCAATGCGACAAGCACGTTATCTGGTGTTTTCACCACTCCACAGTGCGTTTGATATGCAGCACCGGAGTTATCTTTGTTTTCGTGGCGATTCAAGCTGAGATATGCATTTTCTGCGATAATCTTGGTGAGACTGCTGTGAGAAGTATGCAGAATCATCGAAATCGCTCTTTTGGAGCTATTTAATGCGAGGAACACGTTATCTGGTGTTGTCACCACTCCACAGTGCGTTTGAAATGCAGAACCGTAGATATCCTGGTTTTCGTGGGGTTTCAAGCTGAGATGTGCATTTTCTGGGATAAACTTGGTGGTTCTTCTGTGAGAAGTATGCAGAATCATTGGAATCGCTCTTTTGGAGCTATTCAATGCGACTAACACGTTATCTGGCGTTTTCACCACACCACAGTGCGTTTGATATGCAGAACCGGAGTTATCTTTGTTTTCGTGGGGATTTAAGCTGAGATATGCATTTTCTGCGATAAACTTGGTGGTTCTTCTGTGAGAAGTATGCAGAATCATTGGAATCGCTCTTTTGGAGCTATTCAATGCGACTAACACGATATCTGGCGTTTTCACCACACCACAGTGCGTTTGATATGCAGAACCGGAGTTATCTTTGTTTTCGTGGGGATTTAAGCTGAGATATGCATTTTCTGGGATATTCTTGGTGGTTCTTCGGTGAGAAGTATTCAGAATCATCGAAATCGCACTTTTGGAGCTATTTAATTCGACAAACACGTTCCCTGGTGTTGTCACCACTCCACAGTGCGTTTGATATGCAGAACCGGAGATATCCTGGTTTTCGTGGGGTTTCAAGCTGAGATATGCATTTTGTGGGATAATCTTGGTGAGGCTGCTGTGAGAAGTATGCAGAATCATCGAAATCGCTCTTTTGGAGCTATTTAATGCGAGAAACACGTTATCTGGTGTTTTCACCACTCCACAGTGCGTTTCATATGCAGAACCGGAGATATCATGGTTTTCGTGGGGCTTCAAGCTCAGATATGCATTTTCTGCGATAATCTTGATGACGCTTCTGTGAGAAGTATGCAGAATCATCGAAATCGCTCTTTTGGAGCTATTTAATGCGAGGAACACGTTATCTGGTGTTGTCACCACTCCACAGTGCGTTTGATATGCAGAACCGGAGATATCTTGGTTTTCGTGGGGTTTCAAGCTGAGATACGCATTTTCTGGGATAATCTTGGTGAGGCTGCTGTGAGAAGTATGCAGAATCATCGAAATCGCTCTTTTGGAGCTATTTAATGCGAGAAACACGTTATCTGGTGTTTTCACCACTCCACAGTGCTTTTGATATGCAGAACCGTAGATATCCTGGTTTTCGTGCGGTTTCAAGCTGAGATATGCATTTTCTGGGATAAACTTGGTGGTTCTTCTGTGAGAAGTATGCACAATCATCGAAATCGCTGTTTTGGAGCTATTTAATGCGAGGAACACGTTATCTGGTGTTGTCACCACTCCACAGTGCGTTTGATAAGCAGAACCGGAGATATCCTGGTTTTCATGGGGTTTCAAGCTGAGATATGCATTTTCTCGGATAAACTTGGTGGTTCTTCTGTGAGAAGTATGCAGAATCATCGAAATCGCTCTTCTGGAGCTATTTAATGCGAGGAACACGTTATCTGGTGTTTTCACCACTACACAGTGCGTTTGATATGCAGAACCGGAGATATCTTGGTTTTCGTGGGGCTTCAAGCTGAGATTTGCATTTTCTGCGATAATCTTGGTGACGCTTCTGTGAGAAGTATGCAGAATCATCGAAATCGCTCTTTTGGAGCTATTTAATGCGAGGAACACGTCATCTGGTGTTGTCACCACCGCACAGTGCGTTTGATATGCAGAACCGGAGATATCCTGGTTTTCGTGGGGTTTCAAGCTGAGATATGCATTTTCTGGGATAATCTTGGTGAGGCTGCTGTGAGAAGTATGCAGAATCATCGAAATCGCTCTTTTGGAGCTATTTAATGCGAGAAACACGTTATCTGGTGTTTTCACCACTCTACAGTGCGTTTGATATGCAGAACTGGAGATATCTTGGTTTTCGAGGGGCTTCAAGCTGAGATATGCATTTTCTGGGACAATCACAGTGGTTCTTCTGTGAGAAGTATGCAGAATCATCGAAATGGCTCTTTTCGAGCTATTTTTGGCGAGAAACAGGTTATCTGGTGTTGTCACCACTCCACAGTGCTTTTGATATGCAGAACCGTAGATATCCTGGTTTTCGCGGGGTTTCAAGCTGAGATATGCATTTTCTGGGATAAACTTGGTGGTTCTTCTGTGAGAAGTATGCACAATCATCGAAATCGCTCTTTGAAAGCTATTTTTGGCGAGAAACACGTTATCTGGTGTTTTCACCACTCCACAGTGCGTTTGATATGCAGAACCGGAGATATCTTGGTTTTCGTGGGGTTTCAAGCTGAGATACGCATTTTCTGGGATAATCTTGGTGAGGCTGCTGTGAGAAGTATGCAGAATCATCGAAATCGCTCTTTTGGAGCTATTTAATGCGAGAAACACGTTATCTGGTGTTTTCACCACTCCACAGTGCTTTTGATATGCAGAACCGTAGATATCCTGGTTTTCGTGGGGTTTCAAGCTGAGATATGCATTTTCTGGGATAAACTTGGTGGTTCTTCTGTGAGAAGTATGCACAATCATCGAAATCGCTCTGTTGGAGCTATTTAATGCGAGAAACGCGTTATCTGGTGTTTTCACCACTCTACAGTGCGTTTGATATGCAGAACCGTAGATATCATGGTTTTCGTGGGGTTTCAAGCTGAGATATGCATTTTCTGTGATAATCTTGGTGGTTCTTCTGTGAGAAGTATGCAGAATCATCGAAATCGCTCTTTGAAAGCTATTTTTGGCGAGAAACACGTTATCTGGTGTTTTCACCACTCCACAGTGCGTTTGATATGCAGAACCGGAGATATCTTGGTTTTCGTGGGGTTTCAAGCTGAGATATGCATTTTCTGGGATAAACTTGGTGGTTCTTCTGTGAGAAGTATGCAGAATCATCGAAATCGCTCTTTTGGAGCTATTTAATGCGAGGAACACGTTATCTGGCGTTGTCACCACTCCACAGTGCGTTTGATATGCAGAACCGGAGATATCTTGGTTTTCGTGGGGCTTCAAGCTGAGATTTGCATTTTCTGCGATAATCTTCGTGACGCTTCTGTGAGAAGTATACAGAATCACCGAAATCGCTGTTTTGGAGCTATTTAATGCGAGGAACACGTTGTCTGGTGTTGTCACCACTCCACAGTGCGTTTGATAAGCAGAACCGGAGATATCCTGGTTTTCATGGGGTTTCAAGCTGAGATATGCATTTTCTCGGATAAACTTGGTGGTTCTTCTGTGAGAAGTATGCAGAATCATCGAAATCGCTCTTCTGGAGCTATTTAATGCGAGGAACACGTTATCTGGTGTTTTCACCACTACACAGTGCGTTTGATATGCAGAACCGGAGATATCTTGGTTTTCGTGGGGCTTCAAGCTGAGATTTGCATTTTCTGCGATAATCTTGGTGACGCTTCTGTGAGAAGTATGCAGAATCATCGAAATCGCTCTTTTGGAGCTATTTAATGCGAGGAACACGTTATCTGGTGTTGTCACCACTCCACAGTGCGTTTGATATGCAGAACCGGAGATATCCTGGTTTTCGTGGGGTTTCAAGCTGAGATATGCATTTTCTGGGATAATCTTGGTGGTTCTTCGGTGAGAAGTATGCAGAATCATCGAAATCGCTCTTTTGGAGCTATTTAATGCGACAAACACGTTATCTGGTGTTTTCGCCACTCCACAGTGCGTTAGATATGCAGAACCGGAGATATCTTGGTTTTCGTTGGGCTTCAAGCTGAGATATGCATTTTCTGGGATAATCTTGGTGAGGCTGCGGAGCGAAGTATGCAGAATCATCGAAATCGCTCTTTTGGAGCTATTTAATGCGAGAAACACGTTATCTGGTGTTTTCACCACTCTACAGTGCGTTTGATATGCAGAACTGGAGGTATCTTGGTTTTCGTGGGGCTTCAAGCTGAGATATGCATTTTCTGGGACAATCACAGTGGTTCTTCTGTGAGAAGTATGCAGAATCATCGAAATGGCTCTTTTGGAGCTATTTTTGGCGACAAACACGTTATCTGGTGTTTTCACCACTCCACAGTGCGTTTGATATGCAGAACCGGAGATATCTTGGCTTTCGTGGGGCTTCAAGCTGAGATATGCATTTTCTGCGATAATCTTGATGACGCTTCTGTGAGAAGTATGCAGAATCATCGAAATCGCACTTTTGGAGCTATTTAATGCGACAAACACGTTATCTGGTGTTTTCACCACTCCACAGTGCGTTTGATATGCAGAACCGGAGATGTCTTGGTTTTCGTGGGGCTTCAAGCTGAGATATGCATTTTCTGCGATAATCTTAATGACGCTTCTGTGAGAAGTATGCAGAATCATCGAAATCGCACTTTTGGAGCTATTTAATGCGAGGAACACGTTATCTGGTGTTGTCACCACTCCACAGTGCGTTTGATATGCAGAACCGGAGATATCCTGGTTTTCGTGGGGTTTCAAGCTGAGATATGCATTTTCTGCGATAATCTTGATGACGCTTCTGTGAGAAGTATGCAGAATCATCGAAATCGCTCTTTTGGAGCCATTTAATGCGAGGAACACGTTATCTGGTGTTGTCACCACTCCACAGTGCGTTTGATATGCAGAACCGGAGATATCCTGGTTTTCGTGGGGTTTCAAGCTGAGATATGCATTTTCTGGGATAATCTTTGTGGTTCTTCGGTGAGAAGTATGCAGAATCACCGAAATCGCTGTTTTGGAGCTATTTAATGCGAGGAACACGTTATCTGGTGTTGTCACCACTCCACAGTGCGTTTGATAAGCAGAACCGGAGATATCCTGGTTTTCATGGGGTTTCAAGCTGAGATATGCATTTTCTGGGATAAACTTGGTGGTTCTTCTGTGAGAAGTATGCAGAATCATCGAAATCGCTCTTTTGGAGCTATTTAATGCGAGGAACACGTTATCTGGTGTTGTCACCACTGCACTGTGCGGTTGATATGCAGAACCGGAGATATCTTCGTTTTCGTGGGGCTTCAAGCTGAGATATGCATTTTCTGGGATAAACTTGGTGGTTCTTCTGTGAGAAGTATGCAGAATCATTGGAATCGCTCTTTTGGAGCTATTCAATGCGACGAACACGTTATCTGGTGTTTTCACCACACCACAGTGCGTTTGATATGCTGAACCGGAGTTATCTTTGTTTTCGTGGGGTTTCAAGCTGAGATATGCATTTTCTGGGATAAACTTGGTGGTTCTTCTGTGAGAAGTATGCAGAATCATTGGAATCGCTCTTTTGGAGCTATTCAATGCGACAAACACGTTATCTGGTGTTTTCACCACACCACAGTGCGTTTGATATGCTGAACCGGAGTTATCTTTGTTTTCGTGGGGTTTCAAGCTGAGATATGCATTTTCTGGGATAAACTTGGTGGTTCTTCTGTGAGAAGTATGCAGAATCATTGGAATCGCTCTTTTGGAGCTATTCAATGCGACAAACACGTTATCTGGTGTTTTCACCACTCCACAGTGCATTTGATAAGCAGAACCGGAGATATCTTTGTTTTCGTGGGGATTCAAGCTGAGATATGCATTTTCTGCGATAATCTTGGTGAGGCTGCTGTGAGACGTATGCAGAATCATCGAAATCGCACTTTTGGAGCTATTTAATGCGAGGAACACGTTATCTTGTGTTTTCACCACTCCACAGTGCGCTAGATATGCAGAACCGGATATATCTTGGTTTTCGTGGGGCTTCAAGCTGAGATATGCATTTTCTGCGATAATCTTGATGACGCTTCTGTGAGAAGTATGCAGAATCATCGAAATCGCTCTTTTGGAGCTATTTATTGCGAGACACACGTTATCTGGTGTTTTCACCACTCCACAGTGCGTTTGATATGCAGAACCGGAGTTATCTTTGTTTTCGTGGGGATTCAAGCTGAGATATGCATTTTCTGCGATAATCTTGGTGAGGCTGCTGTGAGAAGTATGCAGAATCATCGAAATCGCTCTTTTGGAGCTATTTAATGCGAGGAACACGTTATCTGGTGTTTCCATCACTCCACAGTGCGTTTGATATGCAGAACCGTAGATATCCTGTTTTTTCGTGGGGTTTCAAGCTGAGATATGCATTTTCTGCGATAATCTTGATGACGCTTCTGTGAGAAGTATGCAGAATCATCGAAATCGCTCTTTTGGAGCTATTTAACGCGAGGAACACGTTATCTGGTGTTGTCACCACTCAACAGTGCGGTTGATATGCAGAACCGGAGATATCTTGGCTTTCGGGGGGCTTCAAGCTGAGATTTGCATTTTCTGCGATAATCTTGGTGACGCTTCTGTGAGAAGTATGCAGAATCATCGAAATCGCTCTTTTGGAGCTATTTAATGCGACAAACACGTTATCTGGTGTTTTCACCACTCCACAGTGCGTTTGATATGCAGAACCGGAGTTATCTTTGTTTTCGTGGGGTTTCAAGCTGAGATATGCATTTTCTGGGATAAACTTGGTGGTTCTTCTGTGAGAAGTATGCAGAATCATCGGAATCGCTCTTTTGGAGCTATTTAATGCGACAAACACGTTATCTGGTGTTGTCACCACTCCACAGTGCGTTTGATATGCAGAACCGGAGTTATCTTTGTTTTCGTGGGGATTCAAGCTGAGATATGCATTTTCTGCGATAATCTTGGTGAGGCTGCTGTGAGAAGTATGCAGAATCATCGAAATCGCTCTTTTGGAGCTATTTAATGCGAGGAACACGTTATCTGGTGTTTCCACCACTCCACAGTGCGTTTGATATGCAGAACCGTAGATATCCTGGTTTTCGTGGGGTTTCAAGCTGAGATATGCATTTTCTGGGATAAACTTGGTGGTTCTTCTGTGAGAAGTATGCAGAATCATCGGAATCGCTCTTTTGGAGCTATTTAATGCGACAAACACGTTATCTGGTGTGTTCACCACTCCACAGTGCGTTTGATATGCAGAACCGGAGATATCTTGGTTTTCGTGGGGCTTCAAGCTGAGATATGCATTTTCTGCGATAATCTTGATGACGCTTCTGTGAGAAGTATGCAGAATCATCGAAATCGCTCTTTTGGAGGCATTTAATGCGAGGAACACGTTATCTGGTATTGTCACCACTCCACAGTGCGTTTGATATGCAGAACCGAAGATATCCTGGTTTTCGTGGGGTTTCAAGCTGAGATATGCATTTTCTGGGATAATCTTGGTGGTTCTTCGGTGAGAAGTATACAGAATCACCGAAATCGCTGTTTTGGAGCTATTTAATGCGAGGAACACGTTGTCTGGTGTTGTCACCACTCCACAGTGCGTTTGATAAGCAGAACCGGAGATATCCTGGTTTTCATGGGGTTTCAAGCTGAGATATGCATTTTCTCGGATAAACTTGGTGGTTCTTCTGTGAGAAGTATGCAGAATCATCGAAATCGCTCTTCTGGAGCTATTTAATGCGAGGAACACGTTATCTGGTGTTTTCACCACTCCACAGTGCGTTTGATATGCAGAACCGGAGATATCTTGGTTTTCGTGGGGCTTCAAGCTGAGATTTGCATTTTCTGCTATAATCTTGGTGACGCTTCTGTGAGAAGTATGCAGAATCATCGAAATCGCTCTTTTGGAGCTATTTAATGCGAGGGACACGTTATCTGGTGTTGTCACCACTCCACAGTGCGTTTGATATGCAGAACCGGAGATGTCCTGGTTTTCGTGGGGTTTCAAGCTGAGATATGCATTTTCTGGGATAATCTTGGTGGTTCTTCGGTGAGAAGTATGCAGAATCATCGAAATCGCTCTTTTGGAGCTATTTAATGCGACAAACACGTTATCTGGTGTTTTCGCCACTCCACAGTGCGTTTGATATGCAGAACCGGAGATATCTTGGTTTTCGTTGGGCTTCAAGCTGAGATATGCATTTTCTGGGATAATCTTGGTGAGGCTGCTGAGCGAAGTATGCAGAATCATCGAAATCGCTCTTTTGGAGCTATTTAATGCGAGAAACACGTTATCTGGTGTTTTCACCAATCTACAGTGCGTTTGATATGCAGAACTGGAGGTATCTTGGTTTTCGTGGGGCTTCAAGCTGAGATATGCATTTTCTGGGACAATCACAGTGGTTCTTCTGTGAGAAGTATGCAGAATCATCGAAATGGCCCTTTGGAGCTATTTAATGCGACAAACACGTTATCTGGTGTTTTCACCACTCCACAGTGCGTTTGATATGCAGAACCGGAGATATCTTGGTTTTCGTGGGGCTACAACCTGAGATATGCATTTTCTGCGATAATCTTGATGACGCTTCTGTGAGAAGTATGCAGAATCATCGAAATCGCTCTTTTGGAGCTATTTAATGCGAGGAACACGTTATCTGGTGTTGTCACCACTCCACAGTGCGTTTGATAAGCAGAACCGGAGATATCCTGGTTTTCGTGGGGTTTCAAGCTGAGATATGCATTTTCTGGGATAATCTTGGTGGTTCTTCGGTGAGAAGTATGCAGAATCACCGAAATCGCTCTTTTGGAGCTATTTAATGCGAGGAACACGTTATCTGGTGTTGTCACCACTCAACAGTGCGGTTGATATGCAGAACCGGAGATATCTTGGCTTTCGTGGGGCTTCAAGCTGAGATTTGCATTTTCTGCGATAATCTTGGTGACGCTTCTGTGAGAAGTATGCAGAATCATCGAAATCGTTCTTTTGGAGCTATTTAATGCGAGGAACACGTTATCTGGTGTTGTCACCAATCCACAGTGCGTTTCATATGCAGAACCGTAGATATCCTGGTTTTCGTGGGGTTTCAAGCTGAGATATGCATTTTCAGGGATAAACTTGGCGGTTCATCTGTGAGAAGTATGCAGAATCATCGAAATCGCTCTTTTGGAGCTATTTAATGCGAGGATCACGTTATCTGGTGTTGTCACCACTCCACAGTGCGTTTGATATGCAGAACCGTAGATATCCTGGTTTTCGTGGGGTTTCAAACTGAGATATGCATTTTCTGGGATAATCTTGGTGGTTCTTCGGTGAGAAGCATGCAGAATCATCGAAATCGCTCTTTTGGAACTATTTAATGCGACAAGCACGTTATCTGGTGTTTTCACCACTCCACAGTGCGATTGATATGCAGCACCGGAGTTATCTTTGTTTTCGTGGCGATTCAAGCTGAGATATGCATTTTCTGCGATAATCTTGGTGAGGCTGCTGTGAGAAGTATGCAGAATCATCGAAATCGCTCTTTTGGAGCTGTTTAATGCGAGGAACACGTTATCTGGTGTTGTCACCACTCCACAGTGCGTTTGATATGCAGAACCGTAGATATCCAGGTTTTCGTGGGGCTTCAAGCTGAGATATGCATTTTCTGCGATAATCTTGATGACGCTTCTGTGAGAAGTATGCAGAATCATCGAAATCGCTCTTTTGGAGCCATTTAATGCGAGGAACACGTTATCTGGTGTTGTCACCACTCCACAGTGCGTTTGATATGCAGAACCGGAGATATCCTGGTTTTCGTGGGGTTTCAAGCTGAGATATGCATTTTCTGGGATAATCTTTGTGGTTCTTCGGTGAGAAGTATGCAGAATCACCGAAATCGCTCTTTTGGAGCTACTTAATGCGAGGAACACGTTATCTGGTGTTGTCACCACTCCACAGTGCGTTTGATAAGCAGAACCGGATATATCCTGGTTTTCATGGGGTTTCAAGCTGAGATATGCATTTTCTGGGATAAACTTGGTGGTTCTTCTGTGAGAAGTATGCAGAATCATCGAAATCGCTCTTTTGGAGCTATTTAATGCGAGGAACACGTTATCTGGTGTTGTCACCACTGCACTGTGCGGTTGATATGCAGAACCGGAGATATCTTCGTTTTCGTGGGGCTTCAAGCTGAGATATGCATTTTCTGGGATAAACTTGGTGGTTCTTCTGTGAGAAGTATGCAGAATCATTGGAATCGCTCTTTTGGAGCTATTCAATGCGACAAACACGTTATCTGGTGTTTTCACCACACCACAGTGCGTTTGATATGCTGAACCGGAGTTATCTTTGTTTTCGTGGGGTTTCAAGCTGAGATATGCATTTTCTGGGATAAACTTGGTGGTTCTTCTGTGAGAAGTATGCAGAATCATTGGAATCGCTCTTTTGGAGCTATTCAATGCGACAAACATGTTATCTGGTGTTTTCACCACACCACAGTGCGTTTGATATGCAGAACCGGAGTTATCTTTGTTTTCGTGGGGATTCAAGCTGAGATATGCATTTTCTGCGATAATCTTGGTGAGGCTGCTGTGAGAAGTATGCAGAAACATCAAAATCGCTCTTTTGGAGCTATTTAATGCGAGACACACGTTATCTGGTGTTTTCACCACTCCACAGTGCGTTTGATATGCAGAACCGGAGATATCTTGGTTTTCGTGGGGTTTCAAGCTGAGATATGCATTTTCTGGGATATTCTTGGTGGTTCTTCGGTGAGAAGTATTCAGAATCATCGTAATCGCTCATCTGGAGCTATTTAATGAGAGGAACACATTATCTGGTGTTGTCACCAATCCACAGTGCTTTTGATATGCAGAACCGTAGATATCCTGGTTTTCGTGGGGTTTCAAGCTGAGATATGCATTTTCTGGGATAAACTTGGTGGTTCTTCTGTGAGAAGTATGCAGAATCATCGAAATCGCACTTTTGGAGCTATTTAAATCGACAAACACGTTATCTGGTGTTTTCACCACTCCACAGTGCGTTTGATATGCAGCACCGGAGTTATCTTTGTTTTCGTGGGGATTCAAGCTGAGATATGCATTTTCTGCGATAATCTTGGTGAGGCTGCTGTGAGAAGTATGCAGAATCATCGAAATCGCACTTTTGGAGCTATTTAATGCGAGGAACACGTTATCTGGTGTTGTCACCACTCCACAGTGCGTTTCATATGCAGAACCGTAGATATCCTGGTTTTCGTGGGGTTTCAAGCTGAGATATGCATTTTCTGGGATAAACTTGGCGGTTCATCTGTGAGAAGTATGCAGAATCATCGAAATCGCTCTTTTGGAGCTATTTAATGCGAGGATCACGTTATCTGGTGTTGTCACCACTCCACAGTGCGTTTGATAAGCAGAACCGGAGATATCCTGGTTTTCATGGGGTTTCAAGCTGAGATATGCATTTTCTGGGATAAACTTGGTGGTGCTTCTGTGAGAAGTATGCAGAATCATCGAAATCGCTCTTTTGGAGCTATTTAATGCGAGGAACACGTTATCTGGTGTTGTCACCACTGCACTGTGCGGTTGATATGCAGAACCGGAGATATCTTCGTTTTCGTGGGGCTTCAAGCTGAGATATGCATTTTCTGGGATAAACTTGGTGGTTCTTCTGTGAGAAGTATGCAGAATCATTGGAATCGCTCTTTTGGAGCTATTCAATGCGACAAACACGTTATCTGGTGTTTTCACCACACCACAGTGCGTTTGATATGCTGAACCGGAGTTATCTTTGTTTTCGTGGGGTTTCAAGCTGAGATATGCATTTTCTGGGATAAACTTGGTGGTTCTTCTGTGAGAAGTATGCAGAATCATTGGAATCGCTCTTTTGGAGCTATTCAATGCGACAAACACGTTATCTGGTGTTTTCACCACTCCACAGTGCGTTTGATATGCAGAACCGGAGTTATCTTTGTTTTCGTGGTGATTCAAGCTGAGATATGCATTTTCTGCGATAATCTTGGTGAGGCTGCTGTGAGAAGTATGCAGAAACATCAAAATCGCTCTTTTGGAGCTATTTAATGCGAGACACACGTTATCTGGTGTTTTCACCACTCCACAGTGCGTTTGATATGCAGAACCGGAGATATCTTGGTTTTCGTGGGGTTTCAAGCTGAGATATGCATTTTCTGGGATATTCTTTGTGGTTCTTCGGTGAGAAGTATTCAGAATCATCGTAATCGCTCATCTGGAGCTATTTAATGAGAGGAACACATTATCTGGTGTTGTCACCAATCCACAGTGCTTTTGATATGCAGAACCGTTGATATCCTGGTTTTCGTGGGGTTTCAAGCTGAGATATGCATTTTCTGGGATAAACTTGGTGGTTCTTCTGTGAGAAGTATGCAGAATCATCGAAATCGCACTTTTGGAGCTATTTATATCGACAAACACGTTATCTGGTGTTTTCACCACTCCACAGTGCGTTTGATATGCAGAACCGGAGTTATCTTTGTTTTCGTGGTGATTCAAGCTGAGATATGCATTTTCAGCGATAAACTTGGTGGTTCTTCTGTGAGAAGTATGCAGAATCATCGAAATCGCTCTTTTGGAGCTATTTAATGCGACAAGCACGTTATCTGGTGTTTTCACCACTCCACAGTGCGTTTGATATGCAGCACCGGAGTTATCTTTGTTTTCGTGGGGATTCAAGCTGAGATATGCATTTTCTGCGATAATCTTGGTGAGGCTGCTGTGAGAAGTATGCAGAATCATCGAAATCGCACTTTTGGAGCTATTTAATGCGAGGAACACGTTATCTGGTGTTGTCACCACTCCACAGTGCGTTTCATATGCAGAACCGTAGATATCCTGGTTTTCGTGGGGTTTCAAGCTGAGATATGCATTTTCTGGGATAAACTTGGCGGTTCATCTGTGAGAAGTATGCAGAATCATCGAAATCGCTCTTTTGGAGCTATTTAATGCGAGGATCACGTTATCTGGTGTTGTCACCACTCCACAGTGCGTTTGATATGCAGAACCGTAGATATCCTGGTTTTCGTGGGGTTTCAAGCTGAGATATGCATTTTCTGGGATAAACTTGGCGGTTCATCTGTGAGAAGTATGCAGAATCATCGAAATCGCACTTTTGGAGCTATTTAATGCGAGGAACACGTTATCTGGTGTTGTCACCACTCCACAGTGCGTTTGATATGCAGAACCGGAGATATCCTGGTTTTCGTGGGGTTTCAAGCTGAGATATGCATTTTCTGGGATAATCTTTGTGGTTCTTCGGTGAGAAGTATGCAGAATCACCGAAATCGCTGTTTTGGAGCTATTTAATGCGAGGAACACGTTATCTGGTGTTGTCACCACTCCACAGTGCGTTTGATATGCAGAACCGGAGATATCCTGGTTTTCGTGGGGTTTCAAGCTGAGATATGCATTTTCTGGGATAATCTTTGTGGTTCTTCGGTGAGAAGTATGCAGAATCATCGAAATCGCTCTTTTGGAACTATTTAATGCGACAAGCACGTTATCTGGTGTTTTCACCACTCCACAGTGCGATTGATATGCAGCACCGGAGTTATCTTTGTTTTCGTGGCGATTCACGCTGAGATATGCATTTTCTGCGATAATCTTGGTGAGGCTGCTGTGAGAAGTATGCAGAATCATCGAAATCGCTCTTTTGGAGCTGTTTAATGCGAGGAACACGTTATCTGGTGTTGTCACCACTCCACAGTGCGTTTGATATGCAGAACCGTAGATATCCAGGTTTTCGTGGGGCTTCAAGCTGAGATATGCATTTTCTGCGATAATCTTGATGACGCTTCTGTGAGAAGTATGCAGAAACATCGAAATCGCTCTTTTGGAGCCATTTAATGCGAGGAACACGTTATCTGGTGTTGTCACCACTCCACAGTGCGTTTGGTATGCAGAACCGGAGATATCCTGGTTTTCGTGGGGTTTCAAGCTGAGATATGCATTTTCTGGGATAATCTTTGTGGTTCTTCGGTGAGAAGTATGCAGAATCACCGAAATCGCTGTTTTGGAGCTATTTAATGCGAGGAACACGTTATCTGGTGTTATCACCACTCCACAGTGCGTTTGATATGCAGAACCGGAGATATCCTGGTTTTCGTGGGGTTTCAAGCTGAGATATGCATTTTCTGGGATAAACTTGGTGGTTCTTCTGTGAGAAGTATGCAGAATCATCGAAATCGCTCTTTTGGAGCTATTTAATGCGAGGAACACGTTATCTGGTGTTGTCACCACTGCACTGTGCGGTTGATATGCAGAACCGGAGATATCTTCGTTTTCGTGGGGCTTCAAGCTGAGATATGCATTTTCTGGGATAAACTTGGTGGTTCTTCTGTGAGAAGTATGCAGAATCATTGGAATCGCTCTTTTGGAGCTATTCAATGCGACAAACACGTTATCTGGTGTTTTCACCACACCACAGTGCGTTTGATATGCTGAACCGGAGTTATCTTTGTTTTCGTGGGGTTTCAAGCTGAGATATGCATTTTCTGGGATAAACTTGGTGGTTCTTCTGTGAGAAGTATGCAGAATCATTGGAATCGCTCTTTTGGAGCTATTCAATGCGACAAACACGTTATCTGGTGTTTTCACCACACCACAGTGCGTTTGATATGCAGAACCGGAGTTATCTTTGTTTTCGTGGGGATTCAAGCTGAGATATGCATTTTCTGCGATAATCTTGGTGAGGCTGCTGTGCGAAGTATGCAGAAACATCAAAATCGCTCTTTTGGAGCTATTTAATGCGAGACACACGTTATCTGGTGTTTTCACCACTCCACAGTGCGTTTGATATGCAGAACCGGAGATATCTTGGTTTTCGTGGGGTTTCAAGCTGAGATATGCATTTTCTGGGATATTCTTGGTGGTTCTTCGGTGAGAAGTATTCAGAATCATCGTAATCGCTCATCTGGAGCTATTTAATGAAGGGAACACATTATCTGGTGTTGTCACCAATCCACAGTGCTTTTGATATGCAGAACCGTAGATATCCTGGTTTTCGTGGGGTTTCAAGCTGAGATATGCATTTTCTGGGATAAACTTGGTGGTTCTTCTGTGAGAAGTATGCAGAATCATCGAAATCGCACTTTTGGAGCTATTTAAATCGACAAACACGTTATCTGGTGTTTTCACCACTCCACAGTGCGTTTGATATGCAGAACCGGAGTTATCTTTGTTTTCGTGGTGATTCAAGCTGAGATATGCATTTTCTGCGATAAACTTGGTGGTTCTTCTGTGAGAAGTATGCAGAATCATCGAAATCGCTCTTTTGGAGCTATTTAATGCGACAAGCACGTTATCTGGTGTTTTCACCACTCCACAGTGCGTTTGATATGCAGCACCGGAGTTATCTTTGTTTTCGTGGGGATTCAAGCTGAGATATGCATTTTCTGCGATAATCTTGGTGAGGCTGCTGTGAGAAGTATGCAGAATCATCGAAATCGCACTTTTGGAGCTATTTAATGCGAGGAACACGTTATCTGGTGTTGTCACCACTCCACAGTGCGTTTCATATGCAGAACCGTAGATATCCTGGTTTTCGTGGGGTTTCAAGCTGAGATATGCATTTTCTGGGATAAACTTGGCGGTTCATCTGTGAGAAGTATGCAGAATCATCGAAATCGCTCTTTTGGAGCTATTTAATGCGAGGATCACGTTATCTGGTGTTGTCACCACTCCACAGTGCGTTTGATATGCAGAACCGTAGATATCCTGGTTTTCGTGGGGTTTCAAGCTGAGATATGCATTTTCTGGGATAAACTTGGCGGTTCATCTGTGAGAAGTATGCAGAATCATCGAAATCGCACTTTTGGAGCTATTTAATGCGAGGAACACGTTATCTGGTGTTGTCACCACTCCACAGTGCGTTTGAAATGCAGAACCGTAGATATCCTGGTTTTCGTGGGGTTTCAAGCTGAGATATGCATTTTCTGGGATAAACTTGGTGGTTCTTCTGTGAGAAGTATGCAGAATCATTGGAATCGCTCTTTTGGAGCTATTCAATGCGACTAACACGTTATCTGGCGTTTTCACCACACCACAGTGCGTTTGATATGCAGAACCGGAGTTATCTTTGTTTTCGTGGGGATTTAAGCTGAGATATGCATTTTCTGCGATAATCTTGGTGAGGCTGCTGTGAGAAGTATGCAAAAACGTCAAAATCGCTCTTTTGGAGCTATTTAATGCGAGACACACGTTATCTGGTGTTTTACCCACTCCACAGTGCGTTTGATGTGCAGAAACGGAGATATCTTGGTTTTCGTGGGGTTTCAAGCTGAGATATGCATTTTCTGGGATATTCTTGGTGGTTCTTCGGTGAGAAGTATTCAGAATCATCGAAATCGCTCTTCTGGAGCTATTTAATGAGAGGAACACATTATCTGGAGTTGTCACCAATCCACAGTGCTTTTGATATGCAGAACCATAGATATCCTGGTTTTCGTGGGGTTTCAAGCTGAGATATGCATTTTCTGGGATAAACTTGGTGGTTCTTCTGTGAGAAGTATGCAGAATCATCGAAATCGCACTTTTGGAGCTATTTAATTCGACAAACACGTTATCTGGTGTTGTCACCACTCCACAGTGCGTTTGATATGCAGAACCGGAGATATCCTGGTTTTCGTGGGGTTTCAAGCTGAGATATGCATTTTGTTGGATAATCTTGGTGAGGCTGCTGTGAGAAGTATGCAGAATCATCGAAATCGCTCTTTTGGAGCTATTTAATGCGAGACACACGTTATCTGGTGTTTTACCCACTCCACAGTGCGTTTGATATGCAGAAACGGAGATATCTTGGTTTTCGTGGGGTTTCAAGCTGAGATATGCATTTTCTGGGATATTCTTGGTGGTTCTTCGGTGAGAAGTATTCAGAATCATCGAAATCGCTCTTCTGGAGCTATTTAATGAGAGGAACACATTATCTGGAGTTGTCACCAATCCACAGTGCTTTTGATATGCAGAACCATAGATATCCTGGTTTTCGTGGGGTTTCAAGCTGAGATATGCATTTTCTGGGATAAACTTGGTGGTTCTTCTGTGAGAAGTATGCAGAATCATCGAAATCGCACTTTTGGAGCTATTTAATTCGACAAACACGTTATCTGGTGTTGTCACCACTCCACAGTGCGTTTGATATGCAGAACCGGAGATATCCTGGTTTTCGTGGGGTTTCAAGCTGAGATATGCATTTTGTTGGATAATCTTGGTGAGGCTGCTGTGAGAAGTATGCAGAATCATCGAAATCGCTCTTTTGGAGCTA